>JAQFZI010000472.1:0-15884 GCA_034695605.1 Eupelops occultus
TGGAAATCAAGTGATAATTGTCCAAATGCTTGAACACCATTTCCTGAAACCACCACATGGAAATTGTGATGAGTATACGGAAAATGGCAGATTATTCAATGCAAGCTCGCAGTGGCATTGCTATAGGCTTTGTCTCAAAAGCTTAGGACAGAAATGGTTTGGATGTAATCCAGTATTTATTGACAATACTATACATGAGTTGGACTTTAATTACAATGATTTAAGGGATTGTAATTCAAATGTTAGGCACGAATTCAATGCATTTGTCAAAGAAAATAAACTTAAGGAAGAGTGTTTGAATTTTTGTCCCAAAGATTGCAAGATAAGTGAATTTAAAATGAAAACTGTTAGGATTCATTACAATTTTGACATAATTCAAAACATTACTCATAATAGAAAAGGTCTTATTTGGGATTCAACACAACCAATATTTATTTATAAAGAAGTGGCTGTTATGACATTTATTGATTATTTAGTTTATTGCGGAGGACTGGTTGGCCTTTGGTTTGGTACCAGTGCTAAAGATATCATTTCTTTAATATTTGACAAAAGAATTTGGTCTAAAATTTGGGAATATTTAATATTTTTCAAAAATTATTTGATTTTTGGAACATGCTTATATGTTAAGCCTTTAAAGTGATTTATAAGCTAACTCAATTTGTTATGTAAACTTTGATTAAATTCAGAGGTGGAAAAGTTCCGCGATTTTAGGGGGGATAAATTTTCAAATTTTCCAAATTGAAGACTAAAAACCAATTTTAAATTCATTCATCAAATTTAGTCTTTTGAATTTTCAAGGAAAAGCTGTAAATTTTAATTTAAAATGTGTAAAAAGAACAATATCCTGTTCATATTTTTATTTTGAAACATTCGATGTTCAGGTTTAAAACTGTAATTTTAGATTATTTTCCTATTTAATTTAGCTTGTCAATTAATAATTCATTATATGGTTTGTCTTTATACTAAAAATATTTTTGTCATTAAAAGATTTTTAGAATTTAACCAAGAAAATATATTCATTTAACCAAGGTTAATAATTCACGGTAAGAAATTACGGTAAATAACTAATTGAATAGTTCTTCTTATTTTTATAGTTCTTCTTGGTCTTATATGAATATTGAATACAGGGGTTAGAGTTTGATTATAATTAATAAAATTTTTAACTTTTTGCTAATAATTCAATCTTGTTTGAAATAAGATGCGATGCAAAGTTTTCAAAAAATGATCTTAACGTTTTTATAGATTAATTGATTTTTAAAATCAATTTATTGATGTTTTAATTGAATAGTTTACTGAAGGTTAGTCTTGAGACATCCTAAAAAAAATGTACTTGCAATTATAATTCATTTTTAATTGCATACGAGAAAATTGAGTATCCTAAAATAAATCATAATCACCTTGTTATTGATTAAGATAATTCTAATGAGAATTTAATTGTTTTGTTTTCGAAAATGAACTGCAGTTTGAATTTTGGAGATCCTAAAGAAAATATTGTTTCCCAATACTAATTAATTTTTAATGAATTGGATCTTAATCGTTTTGTTTTCTAAAATTTAATTAATATAATTGTGGTCATTTTATAGATCCTGGAATGTCATAAGACACACTAAAATGATTAAAAATACATTAAAATTTGTCTTCGGAAAAATAATTAATTAATTAACTCAAAAAAATAATTGTTTTGTTTTCGAAAAAACATTTCGAAACATTTATTATTTAAAAATCATTAAAAATAAATGTAAATTGATTTTTAATTTGAAAATAGATTTCTTAATTATAGATATTTTTAATATTGGAAATTCTAATCTTATAAACCATACATGCAGTTAGTGCCCTAACTATGTTCCTCTCAAAAAGTGTCTTGATTTTTCAGTTGGCTAGCTAAATCAAAATCTATGAAAGACCATTAGTTCAAGCTTACCTGTACATTTATAAACGGCATCTAGGTTATAAAAGATAATTATTTTAATAACAAAGAAAGCAGGCAAAAAGTCTGGCCGACAGACTCCTCTTAAGAAGGCCAGCATCAAGCATATAAAGGGGGAATCATAGAGGTATACGAATATAACTTTAATGGAGAATTTTATAGGCATTTAGTCACATGCAGATAAAATTTGGCATGCTAAACAAGCATTACTACTATATAGAATTTATTTGCCTATCACGTGCTACGTACAGCCTATTCTTTTGTAAGACTTACGTCTAATAATTATACTGCCATTATCATGAAAACATCTTGTAAAATCTTTATGTCATGAGATTAAAAACAGTGTACAGAATGATCTTTCATAAGATGTTTAAAATAATTTTGTTAGATGAAATGCCAATTAGGCAATTAAAAATGAATTATCATTGCAAAACATTTCTTTGAAAAGTCATAAGACAAACCTGAAGTAAAAAAAGTCAATTAAAATATCGATACATTATAACGAACCTTGCATAACAAAATTCAATTAATTCTTCAGCATAATGAAATGTCATGTAGGACAATTACATTTAATTAACTTTGCAATACATTTCTTTGAGATGTCTCAAGACAATTCTGTGGTAAAAAATTCAATTAAAACATCAATATTTGTAATTATTATGAAAAACACAGAAACAAAATAATTATTTCTTCAAAATTAATTGAATTAATTGAACATAAAAATCAATTAATGTAGAAAAACGCTATTTTTTAAAAGTTTTATTCATTCTTATTGTGGTGTCGAAGATAGTACTTAAATACTGAAAATATTTTATTTAAACTTGAATTGTATTTCAATATTAGTATTCACTTCACTTTCGATAACATTTCAAAACAGTTAACAATTGTTTAAATTATTCACAAAAACTTAGTTTTCACTTAAATTTTAAGTGATTTTTATATTAAAGTGAATTCAGTAATAAAATACTGAAAGTTGCAATTTATTCTAAAAATGGTTAATATTTTTAAACAAAGGTTGTTGAAATATTTCTTGAACATTATTGGTGCATTTGGACTCATCTTTCAAACCTATGAACTTCTCACTGAATTTTTGAATGGAAAAACTGTTGTTTCTGTCGAAGTGAGAAGACTTGTATACGAGCCCATCCCTGCCTTCACTATTTGTTCTCCCTATTGGGCATCAATGGAAAAGCTGGGTAATTTCTATTCAAACCAAGATATTTATAAAACGTTTATCAAATATATTTCAAATTATCAAGAAGCATTAAAAAATTTGACAGAAAAAGATCCGGAGAAAAATAAGAAATTAAAGGATGAATTGAACATTAATTACCAGAAAACATTATTTAGTTTTAGAAAATTCAATTTTACCCTATTAGAAATGATGAATATTTTTAGTATAAGTAATAATAATTCATTTGGCGATAGATTTAAAATTCAACTTGATAGTTCATTCACTACTTATACAGTGACTAATGGAAAATTTATAGGAAACAAAAATAAAATTTTTGAAAGGGGGGAACATTGTATTCACCCAATTGAAAGCTTTATAACCCATAAAAGCGTTCCTTTGAAATGTTTTACATTCTATAGTTTTCTGGCAAAGGAATGGAGGAATATTTCAATCAAAATACATTTTTCAGACACAACTTTCTTATCATCTTACAAAATTAATTATATATTAAATGAAAATATAAAATTTGCAATTCATTCACAAAATACTTTGCCAGAATACAATGACCTGGTTGATTTAGATATGAATAAGGATCATAGCTTTTTATACTCACAAATAAATACTCATTTATTAGGCAATGGTTTTGAAACAAATTGTTTTGAATATGATTTGGATTATAAGTTCGCGAACTTCAATATGAGATCTGATTGTATCTCATCTTGCATTAAGAATTCATTAGACAATCAATATGTTAAACAAAATTTTTTGAAAGATAACTTTATTTACCTAAATTATCCAGTAAGAATTGAATTATTAGAACAAAATAAGTTATGGAAGAAATATTCAGGGGGAGGTATTGATATTGATTCAGCAGAGCATAAATGTAAACAAAATTGTCGAATGGATTGTGAGTTCAGATATTACAGATGGCAAAGATCTGAGAAAATATTGTCAAAGCTAAAAAGTGACCAGCATACCAGAATCAGCTTATTTCACGATTCTTTACCCGATATGATTATTAAACATTTACCACAAATAACATTCATATCATTTGTATGTAATTTTGGTGGACTGTTAGGCATGTGGTTGGGCCTATCATTTCTGATCATTTTTGAAGATATCTCAAAACTTGTTAATCGAATATTTATTAGAAAAATAATTTATTGGCAAAAGTTCAAGAACATTTTATTTTGTAATTATAATCCCACAATTAATAATAATAACACAAATATAAATCTTAAAATAAATTTGATTCATAGAGTTCCAAACTCACATTACCTAGAAACTTCACATCATTGATCAATTTTTTTCCAAAATAATTTCCAGTGAATTTATAAGAATATAATAATAACAATCTAGTTAACTTTATTGTAAAATATTTCTTTGTATAGCACTTGAAAATGAACAAATAAAATTAATTTAAATTGAAAACAGTTATAACAAAATGAACTTTATAAGATAACCATTAAAATTACTTTTGGAATTGGTAAATCCTCAAAATAAGGAAAATAGTCCCAAAAATCTTGAAATCATTGGGTATATCGGAGGGTATAAGGTCATTTTCTTAACATAGACGTAATGTTAAAGATCTGTTTCAACAGAGGGTATACTATAGTAAACAATTCTATTTAAACATCAATACATAAATTAAGAAGAACCTTGCATAAGTGTGATCAAATTATTCTTAGCTGACTGAAATGTCAAGTAGACAATTAAAAATAAATTAGCATTGTAATACATTTCTTCGAGAAGTCATAAGACACACCTGAAGTAAACAATTCAATTAAACCATCATTAGTTGTATTTATTATGAAAAAACACAAAAACAAAATAATTAATTCTTGATAATTAATTAAACAAAAAAAAACAATTAATGTATAAAAACGTTATTTTATTCAACGTTTTAACTATTCTTTATTGTTGTGTTGAAGTTATTACTTAAATACTGAAACTATTTTATGTAAACGTGAATTGTTTTCCAATATTAGTATTCATTTCACTTTTGATAACATTTCAAAGCAGTTAACAATTGTCTAAGTTATTCATAAAATATTAGTTTTCACTTAAATTTTAAGTGATTTTGATATTGAAGTGAATACAGTTATAAAATATTGAAAATAGTTTTAATCAAAATCAGTACTATTTATTGTAAAAATGGTTAACATTTTTAACCAAAAGTGGTTGAAATATACCTTGAACATTATTTGCTTTATTGGACTAATCTATCAAACCTATGAACTTCTCACTGAATATTTGAGCGGAAAAACTGTTGTTTCAGTAGAAGTGAAAAGACTTGAATTCGAGCCCATCCCTGCCTTCACCATATGTTTACAATTTAGTTGGTCAATGGAAAAGTTTGGTAGAGCGTATGAAAAAAGCCCAGATAAATATGATAAAATTTATAAAATGTCTCATTTATATAAATCTTATAATAGTTTTGTCAAAAACCAGACAATTGGTGGTAAAAAAGTTTCAAATTTTACCATCATGAATATAAATGACTATTTAAATGAGTTATACTTTGATCTTGAAGATTATCTATTTTCTAAATCTGAAATTCCTTGGTTTGAATTGATAAAGGAAATAGGTTTGCATGATGAAATTAGTTTAAGTACAAGTATTGATGGAATTGATCAAAAAGATTCAAATACATTATTCAGAGTAGATTATGAGACCCAACCATTTGTGACGTTCTATAGTAAAGGGAAAGAGAGTTGTTATACTTTTAATAGTTTTATTCAAACAAAATGGAGAAATATTACATTAAAGTTGAAAAGAATGCGATCAATAGTCGCATTAAATTATTATTCTGTACCAACATATCCAAAATTTAAACTTGCAATTCATTCACCAAATACTTTACCTGAACAAGATGACATGATTGAACTACAAAACAACAAAATACATGACTTTATATACTCACAAATAAATACACATTTATTAGGAAATGGTTTTGAAACAAATTGTTTTGAATATGATTTAGATTTGAGAACAGATTGTATCACATCTTGCATTAGGAACACAATAGAAGATAAATTTAATTTAAGTGATAGTATTTACTTTTTAGATTATCCAGTAGGAATTGAGTTATTAAGGGGAATTAAAAATAACAATTTAAACGATTCCATGGATGAGATTATTTCAGATTTTATGCCATCAGCTGAATATAATTGTAAAAATAAATGTCGAATGGATTGTCAGTTCAGATATTATTCGTGGCAAAGATCTGAGCAAGATTACCCATTTGAAATACCAGAAGAATTTTCAAATAGATTTATAATCGATATACAACACAATTCATTACCCGATATGGTTATCAAACATTTACCACAAATAACATTCATATCATTCGTTTGTAATTTTGGTGGACTATTAGGAATGTGGTTGGGCATATCAATAATTGTTATCTTTGATAATTTTTTCAAAACTTTTTATCAAATTTTTCAAAAAAAATTGTATTATTGGCAAAATTTTAAAACTTTCATTAACTACAACCCAGTATACATTATTAAAGTCGAACCAAGAAGGCATTTTAAAATAGGGAGAGCTATTCATTAGTTTATTGAAAGTAAACAATTCGAGTAAATTATCCATAAATAAATTATAAAGAACCTTGCATAAAAGTATTCAATTAAATTTTTAGTTTACTGAAATGTCAAATCGACGATTAAAAATGAATTATCAATGCAAGTACATTTGTTGGGATGTCATAAGACTAATCTGTAGTAAACAATTCAATTAAAGCATCAATATTTGTAATGATTATGAAAAACACAAAAACAAAATAATTATTTCTTGAATATTAATTAAACACAAAAAATCAATTGATGTATAAAAACGTTATTTTATCAAAAGCTTTATTCATTCTTTATTGTGGTGTCGAAGATATAACTCGTATTCTGACACTATTTTATGTAAACTTAAATTGTATTTTTGATAATTTTTCAATATTATAATTAACCTAGTACGTAAGAAAAATATTAAATGTCACCAATAATCAAGTTGTCAATATCAATAATGTAACACAAATAAATTCAAATAATGTAATTATGCAAGTTCCTGGATCAATTGAATAAATTTAAATAAATGACTTTTATAAAAGCCACACCATAGACGTTATGTTAAACTTTTTCAAAACTATGTCCACTTTTTCAGTAAAGTTTGCAAGATTTTTTGACATTAGATTTCACAAATCAAATCATCAATCAATACTTTTCTCCTTTGGTATTTTTAAGCCTACAATAAAATAGTGAATAGTTTTTGAAAGTTTGTGTACTCCGGCCTACAAAATGTTTTTGAAAATTAACAAAGACTCAAAAAATTTAAACAATGAACAATATAAAATTGATTTGTTTTATTGTTTGAAAAATAAAAAATAGATAATTAATTAATAATAATTGTTTGAATTGAAATCATATCTATCATATTTTTATAAATAAATTGAAAAACAATCCATTTATTGCAGATTTCGAAAGTTTTATCTTACAATTTATTTTTTTAGTTGAAATTAATCAAAATTATCAAATAACTATCATGATAACACATTTATATAAATTCGGTAAAGGAACAATCAATTCAATTTCATTGAAAAGTTATTTTGAAATCATTCAAAGATGTTCAGGCTACTTTGTTTTATTATATTACCTGCCATTTCTTTGTGTAAGAAAATATGGTTCAACAATTGATCAAGCACTATTACATTTATTAATTTTTGTTCAAATTACAGCTCAATCACCTTGTGGCAATTGGATTAGTTATAAAGATGAAAAGTGTTTCAAAGTTATTGATTTGGTGACCACTGAAACAAAATCAGGGTCTGTTTGCCAAAATGAAAGCGCAAGACCTGCCCTAATACGATCAGCAGAAGAAAATGCACTTGTTTATAATTATCTGAAAAATATAAGTTTTCCTGATAATATATGGATTGCAATCAAAAAGAGTGATAAATTATTTAAAACTTTGGATGGGTCTAACTTACAATATACCAATTGGGCAAATGGCAGACCATTAAACCAGTCAACATTTGATTGTGTGGAGATGTCAATCGATGGTTATCAAGGTAAATGGGTTGATGTCAAATGTGAAAAGAAAAATGCAGTTCTTTGTGAGAAAAATCAAGAATGGTCAAACTCTAAAATTGAAATTATTCTCCAAGAATTAAGAAAAAATTATACAGATAAATTTACCTCTTTTGAAAACATGTTTAAGGATCAGACTCAAAAAATTGAAGCCCAAAAAAAGGAAATAGATCATTTGAAACAAAACCCAGTTCCTATCGGTTTCATTTACGTGCAACTTTTTAATCAGTCTGAGCCGCACATTATGTGGCCCAATACTCAATGGGAAAATGTAAGTAAAAAATACGCTGGATTATTCTTTCGAGCTGAGATAATTGGGTCAAATGAATTTGGTAAAATACAAGAACAACAGGGTCAGTCTATCGATATTATAAACGCCTTAACCTATGGCCAACACACTACCAGTGATGATGGTCAAAATACGATAACAAACAAATTTCAAGATAAGTACCTTTTCACAGGTGATAGTTGCGGAAAAAATGTTTGTAGTCCATACGGATTCAAAATAAAGCAGAACTCAGGAGAGATTCGTCCCCGAAATCAAGCGATTCGTATTTGGATTAGAATTAAGTAATTATTTGTTTTCATTCAAAAACTGATTGTAACTCAAAATTTATAATACTTTTTGATTTTGGTTTTCCTCCACTTTTAACAATAAAACAATTAATTTTAATTTTATTCATTTATTGAATTAAAAACAATTTACTTAATTCTAATTCAAATACGAATCGCTTGATTACGGGGACGAATCTCTTCCAAATTGTGCTTTTATTTAATTCCGTACCAATTATTTTCATCAGCATCATTACCAGTGTAAAGGAATTTTCCTTTATAATCGTTTTTAAACTTTGAGACGTCCACAGTATAATTGCTGCCGTTGGTTACATGACTTATAATATCGATTTTTAGATAATTGTAAAAAGTTGTAAACAAATTTGTTTCGGTGAGTATCCTAAAGAGCAGCAAAAAATTCTGAATGTCAAGGTAAAATTGAATTTTGTAAATTAAACTATTCAAATTCAATGTTTTAACTAAAATATAAAACTGTAAATCTATGACCAAACTTCATAAGAATTTACCTAAAAATTTATTTTATTAATTTTTGGAAGGGAACGTAGAGGCCAATTTTTGATTTTCTAGTATTGAAAAATAATGAGCAGAAGTTGAACCAGCCATTTTGTCTCAGGTATTAATTAATTTGCATTAGAAATTAATTTTTCGTTATTTTATTATTTATAAACTTATTATTTATTATAAATTTTGAAAATTTCAAAAACTGTAAAAAACACCAAAAGTTTTGTCAAAACTAATGGTAAAATGGAAAGACAAAAGTGGCGATTTTTTAAGTAAGATAATTTGCAACATTTTAAAACATTCACTAAAGACCAAGAATTAAAAAAAATATTTGTTAGCAAATTATATTATTTCCGGAAAGGATAATCAAGTTAGAATTTGTCAAGAAAATGTAGTTTTAGCATTATATTACAGTTTTTGAGAATAAGTCTTATAATGATTTGGATTTTGATTTAAGATTATTTTAACGAATAAATAAAAGATAATTCACAAAATTTTCTATTTTTTGAAAATAAATGTTTATCAAACAAGATTATATCTCCAGTCCTCTCAAATTTCATTGATCTAGTTGAATATCAATTCAAAAACTTTGAGTAAAAATCATTATCTTTAATAAATTTGATAAATGACCAGGTAAGGTCTCCAGGGTGAAGTTCAGTTTATCAAGTGAGCATTTCATAGAATAAATGAACATATATTGACTTGCACAAGTATGGCGCTTAAATGGCTTGTCCCTTAAATTTTGGTCACTTTCAGAAAATTTGAAATAAACTTTCGATAGGAAAGGTTATTGGGCATAGCAAGCGTATTTCAAGTTTATTTTTATTGTCATTTCTAGGTGATATTATAAGTATTGGATAGGGTGACATTTCGATAAAATTAGTGGTTATTTGACCGTTATAAATTTCTGCAAATTTTTGGTATAATTCAGAGAAGATTTACTGCAGAAATACAGTCCCTAAAAATCTTAAATTAATGAATTGATCTTGTTTGAATATCAATTCAAAAACTTTGAGCAAAAATCATTTATTTGTAATAAATAAACGTCTATCGTCAATCTGCGACCCATATTTAACTCCATTAAAATCTTGTTATAATTCAGAGCAGATTTTCTTTAGAAATACAGTCTTCAAAAACAGATGTTTCTAATGACTCATTTTAGTCACTAATTATCTATTATTTGATTTTTTAATTAATTTTTCACTGAAAATAGTATTCATTCCTTTATTCTGTCCTTAAAATAGATTAACTTTCAATGCAAATGATCTCAAATATGAAATAATAATAAATTATAGTCAAGAAGTTATGAAAGATCTAATAAATTCCACAATTGGCATAAAATTTACCCAAAGTGTCAACGAGGGTAGATATTAGGATACACTTTATGATTTAGGCTTAAAAAAGGAATTTGCTGTTTCTTTGAGTTTGTTATTTTGTTGGAAACTCAAATCATGAAATAGGGACTAAACTAGCTATTTAACAAATGATTATGCATTATTTTGTTTAAATTAAGTTTGTCTTGAACATAATTGAGAACTGTAATTTACTTTTTAAGCTTAATTTGAGTTAAGCACAAATAAATGAATTTTAAATTTGGCCTTGAACAACTAACCACAATTACAATGTATATTCATTTCAATAGATTTGAATTTCAAACTCAATTTTAATAGATTATTTTTGGTCTTTAACCCATTCTTTTTGTGTTGACCTAGGAAAATATTTTTTTTATTCTATATCCCCAAGGTATTTTTTTTGGACTGCCTCATAATATGACATTTTTTTTAACGGTTAAATAATGAAAAGTTATTTTACATAAATAATTTTTTTCGTCATTGTCCACAACATTGTTGTAAAATATTTTCAACTTGCATTTAAAATTAAAGAATTACATTGTTTAAAAAAAGATCACATTTTTAGAATAGTATCTTTATAAAAAACTGTAATTAATAACTTTCATATTTTCTATATTATCATTTTTTATTTCAATTTTATAATTGGCCTAGAGGATACCTCTCTTTTTAAGATTTCAATTTTCAAATCATACTTCATTTGATTTTTTACAAGATTAAAGCCCATAAACAATTACACTTTTCTCTGTGTAAATTCACCCCCTATAATTTCACAATCTGCTTATTTTCACCCTTGACATCAGACCTGTATTGGGACCTATGTTAAAGAATAGGACTAATTACACATTCGTTTATTTTCAATTTCACACAAATATCCCAAAATTTGTGTACTATTTTAGTGTTTAATTCCTTCTTATAATTTCACATTTTAAAAAAATTTCAGAAAATATTTTTATCTCACCTATTATAAAAACAAATAACTTGCCAAATTTAATCTTATTTTTAATTAAATGATCCAAAATGATAAAAATATCTATTACAAATTAAAGAGTTTCTCAAATCTAGTATTTAAATTAGATTTTCCCTCTAAATAGTACAAGATTTTGAATTTTGGCCTTTAAATACTTTGCTTATTTTCACATTTTATAAGTTCACATGCCTTAAATTGCGGTCCCAACTTGGTGAAATTATACAGAGAAAAGTGTAATGAATGACTTTGTTTAATTTATTTTAAATATTTCAAAGCGTTCAGTTTTTATTTCAAATTATTTAAATTCAATTTTATTAGTTTAAACTTTAAAGAAATAAATAAAAACTGTAACTTTTATTATTTGTATTTTTGAATTTATCATTTTTTAATTAGGTCTTTTAAACCGGCCTAAAAAAGAAAAAGAAAATTTTATTTCAAATATATTTATTATTTATAGTATAATTTCTTAGTATGGGTTAAGACTCAACCGTTAAGTCAATCAAATTTTTCTTAGTGAAAACTGTCTCGGCCTACTTTAATTTACCAAGCCCATTTCGAAATTTTCAAGCAAATATTGTAGATTTGGGGGATGAGAAAATTCAAAAAGAAATCTTCATCTAGTAGGATCTATGAAGAAGTGGTTGAGGAATTGACTCAATGGTCAAAGTTCAATGCTCTTAATACTTTTCTTTAGGTAATGATTTATTCACTCAAATATTGATTGCTATAAATCTATTGATTATTATTTCGTGAGTTCAAAGGAGGATAACAACATTTTTAAAAAAATTCAACATTGCGTCTATGTACAAAAAATGAAGTCATACACTCCTTTTCACCACCTTGTTATCAATTTTTTGGCTCTCTCCCTTATTTCGAGGGGTTTCAGCATAACTGTAAACAGTCAAACTTATCAAAATTACACAAGAATTACAAAAATTAAACAATAATTTTAAATTATCTCAAATGATCCATTAAATCATGCCAACTCAAATATTACCCAAGTTGAATTTTCCCAATTTTACATTATTTAGTTTCTTAATTATAATAATTATCGTTTAAATTGGTATCAGAAATTAAATTAAAGTAAAATTTAAGTAAAGTTTAGCTTGATTTTTTCTAAATTTTTCTATACAGTCAAACCTCTTATCTTGGATTTTTTTGGCTGGAAGAATTAGGCTCAAGATAGGAAGAATCCAAGATAGAAATTGAGTGAACATAAGAAAAAGTAAAAAGCTTTTCTCACTTATTGTCAAAACATTTGTTTTAAATTTGTTTGGGTTGTCTATGGGAGTGGAACGGGACTTAACAAATCGATTAAAAATAGGAAGAAATCCAAGTTACGAGGGCCCAAGATAGATTTGACTGTACTAGCAATGTTTTTTTTAATTGAATAAAAACTGTAATAAATAACTTTCACATTTTCTAATTTATCATTTTTTATTTCAATTCTTTTAATTGGACCATACAATTCTGCCATTTTAAGAGCTTAATTTTTAAATCATTATTAATTTTATTTTAACAAGCTGAAAGCTCATAAACATTTAATAAATCACTTTTTCTAATTCATTTTAAATATTTCAAAGCTTTCAGTTATTATTTGAAATTATTTAAATTCCAATTTAATTAGTTTACAGAAACAAATAAAAAACTGTAACTTTTATTATTTGTATTTTTGATATTATCATTTTTGAATTAAGTCTTTTTAATTGGCCAAAAGCAACCATCATGAACTTCAAATTATTTATTAATCAAAAATTTAAATAAATTTTCATTGTTCAAATTATTATAAATCTTTGCATGTAGAAGTATCTGGATATTCTGAACACATTTGCTTGAATAATTCTTTTAATTGATTTGCCGCCTTATGAAATATGTTAACGTCTGCCTTGGTGCATTTTTCAGAATGCATTTTACAGTAAAAGTTAACTAGATTTTATTGTATTCTTAAAATTCACCCGGAATTTTTTCAGAAAAATGAATCAATGGTGTGAAGTTGCAAGGTTGAGCGTGTTTGGAACTCTTTGAAACAACTTTCTTGGTTCTTTAACCATTAAAAATATATTGTTTGTGTTATTATTAATATTATTATTAAATATTTTACTACAAAATAGAATGCTCTTGATTTTTTGCCAATAAACCAATTTTCTAATAAATATTCGATTAATAAGTTTCGAGATATCTTTAAAAATTAGTAGAAATGAAAGGCCCAACCACATTCCTAATAGTCCACCAAAATTACAAAAAAATGATATGAAAGTTATTTGTGGTAAATGTGAGACAACCAAATCGGGTAAAGAATCGTGAAGTAAATTGATTCTGGTTATTTGGCATTGAATGACATATGCTCTGACAGGAATTGCTCAGATCGTTGCCATCTATAATATCTGAACTGACAATCCATTCGACACTTTTGTTTACATTTATGCTCTGCTGATTGTATAGCAATAAAATTTGGAAATAACTCCATTGTCCATAACTTGTTTCTTTCTAACAAATCCATTCTTAATGGATAATTTAATTGAATATAATTATTTACTCTGAAATTGTGTCCAGTATATTCATTGTCTAATGAACTTTTAATACAAGATGTGATACAATCAGATCTCATATTGAAATTTGCGAACTTATAATCCAAATCATATTCAAAACAATTTGTTTCAAAACCATCGCCTAATAAATGAGTATTTATTTGTGAGTATACAAAGGTATGTAAATAATTCATATCCAGATCAATCAATTCACTCAATTCCGGCAAAGTATTTGGCGAATGAATTGCATATTTAAAACCAGTTTTATAATTTTGATTATTTATAGGAAAAATTTTGTAATTAGATCTGAAATATGTATTAGAATTTGTTATTTTTGTTTTTACATTTCTCCATTCTTTATCAAGAAAATTATAGAATGTAAAACATTTTAGAGGATCAACTTGATAAATAATAAGGCTTTCAATTGGTTCTCTACAACTATAAGCACTATAATAAATGTCATTTGTGTTTTTTATAGATTTTCCAGATGTTTCTGAATATGTATAAAATTATCTATCAGTATATGAATTATTATTACTAATACTGAAAATATTCATCATTTCTGATAGGGTAAAATTATTTTCATATTTAAAATCCGATAATGTTTTTAAATAAATCTGATTTAATTCATCCATTATTTCCTTATTTTTGACAGAAAATTTTTCCGGCAAATTTTTTAATGCTTCTTGATATTCTAAGTAATATTCGCTGAACCTATTATTATTGTCTTGATTCGCATAAAAACTACCCACGTTTTCCATTGATATCCAATAGTGAGAACAAATAGTGGGTTAGCATGCAGATGTTCGGGTCAAGATTGTAGACCCATGTATATTGCATTTCATTTTAAAAATATTTACAATTCCTTTTTCAGAGTTAAATGACAATCAAATTTTACTATATAAAAACTGTCTCCGCCTACTTTTTATTAACCACGCCCAATTCAAAAATTTCAAGCCACGCCTGCCAAATTTTCAACAAAGTTACTATAAAAAATGCTCAATAAGAATATCGATAGAAAAAAATTTTATCTTCCATTTTCCAATAGTTATGGTCATTTTAATCTTTGTTAAAAACTGTAATTTATTTCCAACTTTTGATTTAATATAATGATTGCATTCGAATAGTTTAATAATGAGTTTAGTGTTAATATTACAGTCTATTTTGACCCGAACATCTGCATGCTCACCTAGATTACCTATTCCAAAATTATAAAAGTTTTTTTTGTGATTAATTTTGATTAAACTTTGCGATAAAATTACAGCTTTTTTTTAAAAAAAATTAAAATTTTTGTAGATTTAAAACAAATGCAGTACAATAGTACTCAAAATGACCTGAAAAATGAAATAAATTGAACTTAGTTTGTTCATTTAAATTAAAATGATTAAAATTTTCAAATTAACAAAGTACCTAAACCAATTAGTTATTCTGGTTGCTTAACTTTATTTCCTCTAATTGTATAACTTTCAGTTTGTAATGAATTTAAAATTTTACTCAAAACTGTAATTTAAACTTCAAGAATGAATCCAACTATGCAATCAAGTTCAATTAAATATAAATGGAAAGTAAAAACTGGTCAAGATTTGCTTTGTAAGAACATTTAAATTTTTAAAATATGAAAATTAATTTTTTAAAGAATCCATTACTCACTGGCCTTATTATCATGAATTTGTGAGAAAGGCAAATGTCACAACTTTCTTGACTAATTTAAGCATGTAAAATCGAATAATAAATGACTTATTGTCTTAACCGATACAGTTTTGGGTAATAGCAATTTTTAAGTG
>JAQFZI010000473.1:0-15881 GCA_034695605.1 Eupelops occultus
ATTGGATCAATTATTTTCAAAATATTTCGAAAATTTTCAAAAATATGAGAAAATGCGAAAATTTTATATACTTTAATAAGGGGGTAAATGTAGTGGGGATTGAGTTTGAACCAAACCTTGTTTTTATTTGAATCCTTATGAAAGTAATAGAGAAGTATATCATCTTTTTTATAAAATTTATTAGAATCACCTTGATCTCCAATCAATAAGAATCAAAATATAAAAAATTGGAAGATTTTAACTTTCGATAAAAAAAGTCATCATAATCCAGCTCATATAGTTATTTCATTGTAACTTTAAATACAGTGAACAGATGTGAATATAGATTGTTCTATAGATTGAGCAAGCCTATAATCTATATAAAATTTTTAAATGTATTGAATTTTCTGAGAAACTAAAATCAAATGTGTTTTTTGTCGATAATATATATCGAATCGCATGTCTTTAATAATTAATATAACATTTGATACAATTTTCCAATAACTGAAAATGTCTTTTGAAGAATCAAATCGAATCAATATATTTATTTTGGATGGTCAAGGTCTTTCACTCTCTTAGAACAAACAAAAATGTAGTTGAGCAAATATGTTTCCAAATTAGGTTTACCCTACATTTAAAGTCGCAACAAAAATTTCTACTGGATTTATCCAAAATAATAGTCAGTATTTATTTTTAAAGTAATAATGGATTTTCGAAGGATTTTTATCCTTAGTTCTCACTAACAATCAATCTTTAAATAAATGTTTCATTTATCAAGGACTTTCTAAATCGTTAAGGTATTTTTCGTATTCGATCAAATGTTCGCAAATACAATGTACAAAGATTAATTATTTTTTATTGATTATTCAGCTTTTATTCTGTAATTCATCGAAAAATTGTTGATTTATTTTTCATATCATGAAAACACTTCATTGAAATACTTCTCAAATAAAACGGAAGAATTGAATGGAAATAAAATGAAAACTTGAAAAAAATCAATAAAATATCAAAACATCAACAAAAAAAGGGTTCATTTGAAATCAGAGTTATTTGAGGTCCAGTGAGTCTGAGATTAAAATAGGACCATATTTGGTCAGCCATATTGTTTTCTTAGTAAGTTTTAAGTAATTGTAATTAATTAAAGTCAATTTAACTTAATCTAAACTAAATCTTGATTAAACGCATTTTCGCTCATTTCCTGAATTGAACTGATTTTGAGTTCAATTTAAAGCCTATAATTTATTACTTTTCGATTAAAATAGTGTAGTCCTCCAGTGGACAGTTGGATAGTTTCCCTTCCATTATGAGGAAATAAAATTTTTAAAAGAAATTTGAAATAGAAATAGATTTTGAAATAGAATATAACATCTAAAATATGTTGTAGACCATGATCATTTCCACAATTTGTTTGATACAAATAATAATAATATATTGTCAAAAAAGTATACATATTTTGATAATTAAACATAATTTGAATTATTGAACTCATTTTTTACCAAAATTTTTTTCGAGAATAAGTTTATTTTATAAAAATAAAAATAATTTGGATTAAATTGAAATAATTGACATTTTTCTCATTTGAAGAATTAAGTCGGAAACAAATATAAGTAATGAGAAGTTATTTAATATATTAAGAAATATATCCGAAATTCATTGTAAATCTCATTAAACTCCAACTGAAGGCAAAATCGTTTTTCGAATTCATTTCATTCACTTTTGTTTAAGAGAAGTGAAACTCAATCTCTAAAAGCATTGAAATATTGCAAAATTGATTAAACAGAAAGAATATTATTTACAAAAAATCAATAGTAAAGGCTATTAATAAGAGAAACGTGTGCTAAATGTGCCGACACTGCCAACAGATTCTACTATTCTTAAGATAGAGTACCGTTCAATGCAATCAGCTATAGGTTATGGATACTCTTGTATTCACTGCTTTATATTAGATATACTCTGAATAGAGGTTTCTTCGTCTATAAAATATTTTTAAAATATTCAATAAAAAGAACAATTCATTAGAAAAGTATTTTATTAATTATTTACTTAATTTAATTATACGATAAAACACTATCAGTCATGGATGCAAAGAGTGAGCACAACACCAGTCTAAACATAATCCCCTAAAATTGAAAAAGTAACGAAACCTCTCCCATAGCCGGAGAGCAGTTTTGCTTGATATCAATTTCAATGTTTTTGTTAAATTAAAACTTGATTCGAATGAAATTAAAATTTAAAATTAAGCTCATTTTAAAATATTTATCTTAAAAACAGTTATTTATTCAAAAATTATTTTAAAAAAGTTTAAGTGAAACAAACAATTTTTTTAATAAATAAAAAGCAATTTTAATGCTTAAAATGAATTATCGCTATATTTAAAAAATGTACTTGACAAAATGCGTAAAAATGAATTCTAGCTCCCTTAGCCTTTTAGACTTTTAGCAATTCTGATTTCAATGAATCTCCAGATAATTGTTGAAATGAAAATAATGTGCATTCATTAAATTTATTTATTTTTCATTGATAATAAAACTTACCTCAACCATTAATTTCCAAGCAGTTCATTTCAATTCAGTTTCAATTCAGTACCTACACATTCATTAATTATCGTATTTAAGCACTTAATATAATAATTTATATCCAGGAACGTTAATGTCAATGTGGAAGTCCATAAATATAGTTTTTGTTTTTGAGATTTGCAACTTGGAAATTCCAAGATCTTCTTATATTTCTTTTTACAGAAGTTTTTTGTTACAGAAATGACAGCAAACTTTAGATTTTTGAAAATAATTGAATATTTATATTCATTAACTTAAATAATTGTTGCAATCTCATTTCAAACTGATATTATTGGTTATTTTAAGCTATTCTTCAGTTTGTTTTCTAGTTTTCCTTAATTATAAATCTATTTATTGATTATTTAAACAAGGTATTAATTAATATTCATTGAAATCATTAAGTATTTGCAAACAAGTCTTCAAGACTTATATTTGGAAAAAATTTCCGAATTTAATATAATTTATTTGAATTATATCTAAATTATAATTGTTTTAATTGATTATTTCAATCGAATATTTATAATAAATGAAGTTATTGTTATTATTACTATTATGAGTACACAACACATACTCGGAATAAAGTGCTCTTTGAATAATTGAATGAAACCATTAGAGCTTTTTGTGTATTTTATGGCTATTTATTGCGATTGAAAGTGGTTTCTCCATTAAATCATTTAAGTTATATTCAGGGAAAGCATACCATAACATATCCCTCAAAACAGACAAATTCATAAACATTTTTGGTTTCCTGAATAATCTTTCAGTTTTTGATTTAAATGAACTCTTTTTGTGTTAATTACGATAACAACTATTAAATTACTTCTATTTTTACATAAGTCCTACAATTTTATATAAATCTGATTTCAAACAAAAAGTTATATATAAACAAAAAAAATTAAGCCCACAAACAACCAAGGAAATGTGTTACTCCATCATTTGATCAAACTGGTATTTAAAATTGGCTAGGGTTATTTCTGTATTATATGCTTATTATGAATATAATTATTAATTAATATAGGTTTCTAATAAATGAATAGTAAATTGATATTTCTCATTTATTTCTGA
Organism: Eupelops occultus; assembly: GCA_034695605.1. Taxonomy (NCBI): domain Eukaryota; kingdom Metazoa; phylum Arthropoda; class Arachnida; order Sarcoptiformes; family Phenopelopidae; genus Eupelops; species Eupelops occultus. The sequence continues at coordinate 3,600 of JAQFZI010000473.1, forward strand.
ATAATCTTTTGTTAAATTCAAAACAATGTTCTAGCTAAAAGGTAGACTTGGTTTGATAACAGGGTATGGAAAAGAGATGAATGAAACTTTCTCTATAACAAGAACCAACTCAATTAAATGAGAGTAAATTAATTAATTAATTTAACAAAAGACAAATACAATTATTAATTAATTATAAATTAAGCATTAATTAGAAAACTGTTTTATCTTTGTTCATAAATAAGTAAACATGGTAATATATACAACTTTGGAATTGAAGCAAACAATCAATCAATGAAAAAGTGGAGAATCACTTATCCTTGTTTATACTCTTTTAGTACTCATATAACGGCATTATTTAAATGTTTATCAATTCCTCTGTTGAGAAGTTGATAGAAACTATTGTTTAAAAAATGAATTTAACCTTTGTTTTGTTTGTTAGGTTGCCATTGCCCTGGTTTCTTTATACGATGATCTTCGGGACAGTAACCGTAAACTCCAAAGGAATGATATGTTCAGTAATTCTTCTGTTTTTAATGTTAATGTTTGTTATTCTGACGATCGCTATATTCAAATGGAGTCTAAACGTAGGAATGGCTGTCATTATGTTTATTCTGTATTTCATATTTATAGCCATTTCATTAATGCTCGAAAAAGATATAATAATGTGTTCTTCCATTATCGGCATATTTTGAATTATTAGCCAATACTCTATCAGATTATTATATTATATGATATTATAATAAAAAACATTGAAATGCAATAACTTTTTATTAGAGAATTTAATTTACATTAATTGAACTCAAATATGAATTCTATGCACGAAACATATCTATTAAATTTTAAAACAGACATTAATTTATCAGTAATTTAAATGATATAAGAAATTATAAATAAATTATAAATAAAATGATAATAAATAAAATTATTTATTAAAATTTGTCTTTCAATATATCAAAAGCTTTTGAAAATTAAAAATTGTTCCGCTTTTACGTTAAATGACTTTCTGTTTATTCTAATAAAGGATTTTAATAATCAATTAAGTGGTCAACAGTTGTATTGCTTTTTGGTATAACAAACTAATGAATGATTGCATTGACTTTGCATACGTCCAACCGATTTCTTTCAATTGATGAGCAATTTTTTAAATAATTATATTTTAATTTTATAAAACAATTGACTAAAATCTCATTCAACTATCTATTTATGGATTAAATCAGTAAATGAGTGATTTATTTGTATATACAATAGAAACACAATTTTATATACAATCACTTTTATGTCAATTGATTTGGTATCTACTGATGGACACTGTATTCTCTGGTTTCACATCGAGAAAATCTTGTATAACTTGGAGTCATGTCATTCATTCGTTGCACAGTTTTTTCTCAACCGATTCATCAATTAATACAAGAAAATAAACTTCACTCACAGTTGAGCTGAAACTCTATTATAACTATAGTTATGAGCAATTCATTGAATATTCTTACAATAAGTCCATATAATTGTGGCCTTCGAGAGGCTCTTCGTCGTTGAATTATCGACGACAATGTCTTTCACCACAAATTATATTTGATGGCTAACAGACAGGTCATAAGAAGGCCAGAATTCATTAATAAGAGGCTCCAATGGAAGCGATGCCGTGACTTATGGGCACTGTTTGCACTGAAATCCCTTTAAGATTAAGATATATAAACACATGAATGTTGTCATGTATTCAACGTAAAGCATAAAATAATTTATTTTTATAATAATAATGATAATAATCTATGGATTCTATGCCTCTCTTTATTATAACAAACATTAATAATAATAACTCTGCTCTTCAAACAAATAATTGTCACTTAATTTCTCTTATTTTATAAAATAACTTATCATTTGTTGAAAATTAAATATAAATAATCTGTTTATTCATAATAATAATAATAAGTGAGACATTCAGTGAGACCTCTCAAATGTTGTGTTCATCAGCTCAGGTGCATAAAGAATCGTTTAAAATGCTGAAGATATTTTGAAGATATAATTTCGGGAATTCAAATATGTTTTAAACAAAAAAATTAAACACTTTTTGTATCTAAAAAAGGGCCTGGATCTATTCATTGAAAAATTCAAATTATTCCATTCTTTTAATGTTTTCCAGCATAATCATTTTAAAAAAAGGGTCAAAACACTAAAAGCAAAATTAATACTTATTCTAATTAAACAATTTTATTAAATACCTAGCACTTCTCTTTCCATGTTGTATGGAGGCGGCGGGATTGCCAGTGCTGTGAATATGGACAGCAATGTGGGCGGGCTCGGCATTCGATGGCGAACAGCTATAATTGCCTGAATCGTTGGGCATAGCCTTGTTTATTATCAGTTTGGATGTGGTTTGAGTAGACTTTTCGGTTTGTACTTTAATACCACGGGGAGAATCATAATTAATAACCTGAAAAAAATCCAGATTTATTCCTGGTTGTATTTTGATTTATATTTATCTCACTTCTCCGTTGTGATACCAAAATATATAGTCGGGAGGACCGGGAGTTTCGTTTACTAAACAGCTAAGATTTAACGTACTGCCGCTGTTTATGTAGATCGATGGACTGCCCAATATTTTGGCCTTGGCCACTGATTTTCCATTTTTAACAAGAAAAAAAACAAAATGAACTTGTTTAAATTTATATTTAATTAAATTAATAAAAATATGAGCTGACATGGAATGAGTTAATCCTTTAATTCTAATCAAATTTATTTTTATAAAAAAATCAAATTCAATTAATCGATTTTTTGATAAAATAGTACTAGGTTAAAATTAGTTTTTTGATTATTGTTTAAAACATGTTAAGCATATTTATGCTCAAAATTCAGGTCAAAATTGCAAAATTTAAAACTAATTGAAGCAAAAAATAATCCCTTTTTATGAGCTTTATTTGAGTGATATTATAGTCATTAAATCGAAGTAAAAGTCAAAGGAGTGTTAATTTCAAGAATTTCTCATTTCTTTCTTATGACTGCGCAAAGACTAGAGGGTTGTTGTTTCGGTCATTTGTCTTTTGGCAATCATTTATTTCAAATAATGAGAACATTTGATTGAATTTTGAGGATTGGATGCATCCATCAAATCTACTTTAAGCCAAAAGAATGTTCCAAAAGATGAATAATTCGGTTAAAAGTTGATAATTAAATAATAAAATTCTGAGCGAATTCCCCAATCACTTAAACTTATTTACTAGAAATAAAGTGCTGCACGTCTTTCCCTTATTTTATGGCACATAAGTTATTAGAGATTTACAAGATGGCTAAGATCATTTTATTAGATAAAGATTTGGCTCAAAGTTATATTATATAATCGGTTCATCAAATAACCACTTATTACATAAAAACGATAAATCGATTTCAAATCAAATTTAAATTTCTTTCATAAAAAAGTTTTTGTTAACTTACCTATCACATTGAGCTGAATGAAAAGACTCATTTTAGGCAGTGTCGATACCTATAAAAAGAAACAATAATTATAGCTTATATTAATATTTTATTATAATTATACAAGTATATATTTTCAATGCTTATTTGTATTTTCGAAACTTAAAAAGAATTATTATCAGTAATGCTTAAACTCCTCGAAATAGGGATGGGGTCACAAAATTTTCAAAATTAGGCGGTATAGGGGGTATTACGCAATTTTCAAAACCTTCACAGTCTTAGTCTCTGTCAATAGACGTAATGTTAAACTTTCTCAAAAATTTTGTCCACCTTTTTAAAGTACAGTTTGCAATCTTTTACGACCAAAATTTTCCTGGGGGGAGGGGGTAGTTTTGAACCAAGACTAGGGGGTACCTCCAGAACAAAAAATAGGGGGTATTTAAGCTATACCCCTTGGGCATCACTGATTATTATTTTTATTTGTTATTTATGATGGGTAAACATTCTTTTTAAAACTATTACTTTACTTATTCTGAGATGTTTAAGGTGAATTATTTGTTCAGTTTTTATTAGATTAAGTGCTCACATTTTAATAAAATGTTGTTTAGAAAGAAATATTGTACTTTTTTTTTAAAAAAAAACAATAATCAAGATGAGATATATTTGACTGGTGCGACTACTTTTAATCATGAAGTGCTAAGCAGGTGATGAGCTAAGTCTGAAATCCCCTGAGTTTGGAATTTCCTGAATTCTTCTGAAAGTTTAACATTAAATATTTGGACAGACTTGTTAAGCTTTTTTTAGACAAGGAGATTCTTAGAAAATAATACATCCCTGTAATGGGTGAACTATTTCTGTTCTAAATCATTTAGCAAATAGAAAAGAGATTCAATTTCATCAAATATTAAGGTTTTTAGGATAAGTTCAAAAATATAGAAATGTTTCAAATGAAATGTTGGCCAACAGTTTCTATTTTTGACATATTTTTCAATTATGGGAGAAAACTATTATTAGTTTTACGAAAATAGAATTAAAGATAAGCAATAGATTAAAACAATTTTAATAATTTATTCAATTTTATTAAAAGTAATAATAATAATAATGAATGGCTTTTAATGGATTTTAAACATAAAAAACATGAATTTGAAAATATTACTAAAAGAGAAACCAAACAAAACAAAACAAATTTTTGAAAAGAAAAGAATTTGAGGCAAAAAATGAATTCATTTGTGGTCTGCAATACAAATGAGTTTGAGTTTAAAGAGAACTGCAATTCATATTCATTGAAAGAAAGTGCGAAGAAATGGTAAAAAATTCATTTCATGTTTATTGTGATTTGGTTTTCTTTAATTTGAAGAAAAAGAGCTCATCATTCAAAGCGGGTTATTGTGGGTTATTGAGGAATAACTGACCTGACACTCATAAATTCCTTCGTCTTTTCTCTGAGGATAACGTATTTGAAGAGTCCAGTCGTCACTATTATCCATATGAACGGCTTGAAAGCGTTGATCCGAAGTATAAGTGAATTTTCCGACTGTTTTGCCCAAAGAAAAGAAAAATGAAAATCTGTTATATTTGTCGGCAAAGTCTGTATTTGTTTAGATTTGTTCAGACCTGTGATTACGTGAAAATCTTTGCGACGAATCCACGACACCTAAAGATTAGGTTTGAAGAGAGAATACTAGAATCAGATAAGCAATTGATTGAAACCTGAATCAAATTTCTTTTAGATATAGAGCTAAAGCTTCCGATCCATGAATTAATGGCTTCGAATGTGATTTCGAAATAAAACAAAATCAAATAAAAGGTGTATTCAATACATATTTTATTATCCAAGTTATGTATCGTTGAGATAAAACTCGAATCAATTATTCATCTTCTGTTCCGATCATTAAGAGTTCAGAGCTAACAGTCTTTCAATTCAGGCGTCAATTCTACTGAATATTTAAAGACCCAAAGATTTATAATTTATTTAAACATTTCATTATATTTTCGAATTAAGTCTTAATAAATAAAACATTAAATTCTCAAAAGGAGTAATCGTTTTCTACACTCTATCATAAAATCAACAAAATATCACTACAGTAGTAACCACTTCTTATTAATTAACTAGATTATCTATAATATTTTCATCTATTAAATTATATAAGTTATTATATCAGTTGATTCATTTAAACCTTTGTTATGCACAACATTTTTGAGTCTCAAACAATAATAAGTTATTACTGTATTATTGATTGCTTTAGATTTACTCAATTTGTGTTTTGCCTCAAAATACTATCAAATATTAGGTGAAGATAGAGACTAAAAAATGATATATTTCCGTCCACTTTTTTAATCTGCCCTTTTACTTCCTTTTGAGATCGGCCAAAAAAATCGAGGGCATCTATGTCATTTATTCAAGTGAGAGGGAGAGAGAGCCAGGTTTTCGAAAGAGGCTATTAATCTTAAGCGTGTGAATAGCAAAATGACTTAAATATATAATAATATATTAATAAGTTTTTGAAAATTTTGCTATAATTGTAAGTCTTATATGAAAGAGAAAGAAACTATTGATTTAGGGCTAAATTTAGTCATATAATCCCTGGTCACTTGTATTATTTTATATGGTAGCAACTCATATATTAATGGTGTCGTTCTTCTGATCGATTCTTAAGAGCAAAGCATAACATTTTGCTATAAAAGGAAAAACATTAACAGAAGAACAGAAGAAACTGTTTGAGCGCTTCTTCATTATAAACATTTTTTTATTACTTCGGGTAAACATTCTTCTTATGAAAAGTAGATTTAAATTAAATCAAATAATTATGAATATATTAGTAGTAAATGAAAAGACCGCATAATTTTGAATAATAATGTCTTTTATAGAGATTTGATTACTAAAAGACTTTTGTGAGAAAAGTAAGTCATGAGCCGCTTATTTGCTCTGAGTTCCAATAGTTGGGAACTCCTTCTTAATGATTCATGAAAGGGATGATCGAATATTTGTGAGCACTTTTCGTGCCTACAATACGTTATGAGCGGCTATCTTACAAAAGCACAGGAAAGGCCACCGAATGTGCTGTTCTTTGCATCAAATGATTAAATTATAAATCAAATTAACTCAGAATTATTACGAAAATTAAAGACTTTTCCTCAAAACCTCTTTAAATAATTTAAGCGTTCAATTTTAAAGACCAAAATAAAGATAATTATAAAGGGTTTGTCAGTTAATGTCATTTTTGCACAGACCACTCATTGACAAAATAAAATGGTGAGTGACCTCACAATATAGAAAAGAGGTCGCAATTATTAAGATTAAAAATTAATTATTAAAAAGAACTAAAATTATATTACATTATATTTATTCTTAATTTAAGACATTTTACTGGAAATACTGTTATAACATATTTTGTTCTCAATTTTGTATTAATAGTTAATTAAAGCTATAAAGAAATCCAATAAAACACATTTATATCAAATTTTGAAAATTATTATCAAAGTTAATCATCTGTTTATTGTTCTAATATTTAATCATAACTTTGATTATCAAATCAATTGTCTGATTTGGAAATACCTTTTAAGACATGCATTCAATTATTTCTAAGCATTTAATAGAAGGAATGGCTTTGAATTTTTATATCCAAACAATCAAATCGTTGATAAATGAAGACTCAATTGTTTACCGCTTTTGAGATCTTATAAAAAATATAAATTAGATTTGCTTAACGAAAATTGCTTATTGTCTTTGCTCAATTAAATTTATAAAAAGATCTTTGCAAATCTTTTGAGAAAATTTTGGTCAAATTGACTTATTTTTGGGTAATTCGGTGCATATCATAATTGAAAGCGTTTTTTCAGAGCATTTATGGTTTGGATGAGTAGTTTTGTTGCCATCACAGCATCACTTAATACCGTCTCTTCTTTTTAATGTCTTCAATACAATCGACTCTTTTATAAACTGTTCTCATAAACAAAAGACTGCAAAACACCAATATTTAGAACACAAAATACATTTAATATAATTACTCAGTCATTAAAACAACAGCCAATCATTGAAACCCATTTGAAAATTGTTTTCGATTACTTTCGATGAGATTAAACTAATTAATTAAAAAAGAAAAGGAAAAGAAATCTTAGGGTAGGGTTTTATAATTAAAAACTTTCATTATTTTAAGCATTTTAAGAAAATAATCTGTTATTTTGGTATTAACTTTAAGTAAAAAAAAACTCTGGTTTTCCTACAATTAATGATTTGATAAATAAATAGAAAAATCAGGAAAAATAACAAATTGAATAAAGAGATAAAAGAGCGCATCCAACAAAAATAAGAAATTTATTGGAGCAAACACATTTTTCTTTGCTTAGTTTAAATTTTAAACAAACTTGGTGCGATCTTCTTAATTAATTGGATATATTGTGCCAAAAATTGATAGTATTATTATATAAGCAAATGACTAAATCTGAAGCCATCGGTCAATACTCTAATGGTTTTCCAAATAAAGCAGTAATATATCAATCACTTGATCACAATTATACTAAGCTTTGCTGGACTTATAGTCAGAATTAATGATCATAGCAATGAGATAGGAAGCACCTCCTCTTTCATTTTCCATAGTTTTCGGGAAAGACTACAAATTTTAGAGACGCAATGAATCCATAGACACACAAAGTTTTGATTTGAAAAATGGTTTGGAATAATGAAAATACAAATACTTCTGTTTTTAAGAGGAATAATAAAACTACGGATCTGTTCAATAAGAAAGTGGATGCAGTCCTTCCAACACTTTCTATATATGGCTTTAAAGTGTCATCAAAACAGGAAAGTGTTCTCTAAAATAATTTACATTTAAATTCATTCACTTCTTTGAAGAACTGCATTAAATCAAAATAAAAATAGAAAGAATAGAAAGACTGTTGTTTCGTAAAAAACGAGAAACTAGTAAACAATGAAAATCTGTTTCTTCTTTTTTTAAAACAAAATTAGAGTTTAAAATATCGAGTGTTTGAAAATTCAGAAATCAGTGAATCGCTTAACGAGAGTTTGCAATTCAAGTACTCCAAAGGTTTTATAGTTTAAGGCTTTAGAGATGAAGCGCTTTATGTCATCGAATAATACATTTGGAATACATTAAAGATAGCACTCAACAAAAGAGATCACTATTTAGAAACTCTCGCCATCAAAATCAACCCAATCCTCTTAAAACATAATTTTTAATATTTATTAAAAAATAGATAAAATAAGCAAGCATCGATTTTTTATATGTGTAACAAAGATTTTGCTTATTTTATGGAATTTTGAAACAATCTAGTACTTTTAGTCACTTATATTTTATTCATTGAATTGATGAAAATTCTCTCATCTCTGAAAATTTGATAATAAAACGTGACTAAAACAAAGCCGTTTAAATTGACCTCTCTCTAGGTTTATAACCGATTCGGTTTCACTGGATTTTCACAAAATGGTATCTAATATGAAGTGCTATAAAAAGATATTTATTGGAGTAGATTATGCAGAGCTCATCATTAGTTCCTAAAAACAAATTTTGTATTTTTAAAAAAAATATTTGAGAAAAAGAATCGATATTTGAGACATGCATTCAATTCTCTTCAATCGATTCATTTTTTGACTTTCATTGAATGCCTATTAAGGGCTTAATTATAAATCATTTATCAAAATTGAATTTCTCTTTAATTTTATTCAATATTTTTATTTATGACAAAAGCTTTTGTTATAAACCACTGAAAAATTAGTTTTGGATTTAAATTTAATGCAGAGATTTTCAGTGTTTATTCTCTAATAATTATGTAAACTTGCAATATTTATCAACATTAGAAACAAAAAGTTATTTGAATGATTAAAATTCATCCAATGTTTGTTAAATTAATTCAAAGACTATTAAAATGGAGAACTCATAAAGAATGCCAAAACAGTGGCACCAAATATAAGAACAGTAAAATTAATGATAAAAAGTGACAAATCAGGGTTTGCACCAAAGTTGATAAGAGGGTAAATTTTTGGGCTAACAACTGAGAGAATATCTTGGATTCATACTTAAATCAGAGATAAATAAAATAAAAAATCTCATTTGAAATTTTTATATGTTTTTTACAGAATTGGATTATTTTGAGCCGTTTAGGAGTTATATAAAGATGGAAGGGTGGTTTTTTTTCACTTTAAATATAATATAAAAAAAATGATGTAAAATTCAAAGCCGAACCCAGTGCCCAATCTTATCAGTTGATATTTTTTATTATTAGGTATTATTCTGATTTGAATCACCTTGACTATCCCTGGTATATAATAATTATTCATTGGACTCCTACAGCGCTCATAAGGAAAGAGATTTAAAGGCTATAATTGAGAAATAGAGACTCAGTTTCAGTTAAATATTAAATTCAATATTCAATGGCATGAAATAAGCCAAAAAATGATCCAGGTTTAAAATAAAAGAAGTATTAATAAAAATGAATAAAACATACGGTGCGATCACCCAATTGGTGGACACGACACGGAAGATAAGCGGCTGCAGAGCCTTCAGAAACTGTGACATTAGTTGAAAAAAGAGAACTATCGAAATAGGGTTCAATGCGATGGTTATTGTAAAGCATGTGATGGAGAGGTGATGAACGCTCTTCATTTGCATCCAAATAGGATTGACTCGATATGAATCCTAATGGTTTGAGGCGTTGCCGCTCTCTCTCAAAACGAGTCAAATCAAATTCCAGGCCTGAAAATCAAAGATTGCATTAATAAATATTTGATAGATTATAATGAAGTAAAATATTTTTCATATTTTGTTGAGTAAAACAAGTCTTAGACTTTTCTTTGATCTCGGATTTCAAGTGCGGTCTCTCTTTCAAGTGTGGAAATGAGACTTTTTTCAATGTCTGAGCCGAATATCTGATTGCATTTCAAAGTGTAGGGAAAGTTGTTTAAAGCGAGTGTAAGGCAATCCCAACTCAGAATTTAAAACTCGTTTAACTGTCGTCTTATTCTTTACAAAAAAGTCACTGTTTTTGATGCTATTAAGAGAATGTTAGGCTCTAAGTCTTTCAATTTTATGCAGTTGGGCACAGGCTGTACATAGGCTGTAAACTATGGAAAGTGGAGTGTAGTTAGAGTAGTGAATGTCTTTATAGTGCTGTACTGTTGCCACTATTCAGTGTTGAGACTCTTCAGACTCTGTGATGAGTCGTTCAAATTTATAATGAATGAAAGCACAAGTAGTGAGGAGTAGAGGAGAAAAAGTAAACAAAGAGATGATATGGTATTTGAGCTGAAGTTAAACCACAAAGGATTTGGACGAATGATATTTTTGATGATCACAAAAGGAAGTGATGCATACGGACTACAATACATATGATTGGAAATGGCTTTGAGTGAAAGACCATTTAGAAATGCATCAAAAGTTAGGCACAGCATTACAAAACTAAAAGATGCAGACAAGAAACGAAAATCAATAGGCAGTCAGTCCTAAACTTCAAAGATGAAAGCAAAGCAAAAATCAATATTAGTTGAGTGCATCACAACTTTTCTAAAATGTGTTTACAATTGTGTTTTATGGCCTCATTTTGTCTGATCTCGTCATACATTTGTGTTATCAGTCACTGGTCTAACGATACGACTATATTATGCCAACAGTAATAAGCATTTCATTCCAGCCATTAGTCGACTATTAATTAATTAACAAAATTCCAAACAATAAGAGAGTTAAGCCTTTTCTGAGTTTATCGTAGTTTTAACTCAAATTATTAATTGAATAGAAAACAAAGACCTAAATACAGAATTGAGAGAATGGTTTAACTCATGTTGAGAACAGTGCACTGCAACAGAGCACAGACAGCACTGCCTACATAGACAGCCTGTGAATTACAGTAGGATATATCATATATGCACCGATACATAGTTATCAATTTACTCCTTTACTCATATAATGGCCAACAAATTACTTTTATTGAAAAATTCTGAGAATGTCATCACATTTTTCATCTAAAATCTGATCCAATTTTTAATTTAAACGACAGAGTTGTGCCAAAAATGGCTTCAATAGAGTGTAGAGGATCAGAATTGGCACTAAGCCTACTATTTCACCATTTAATACAACTTTATTTTAGTCTTGGTTCATGAGATCTCTCATCTGATCAAAACAACTATTGAATGAGTATTCTCTTTGAATTTGTTTACACAATCTCTTGAGTTATACTTAAAGTAATATATATTATATTTGACTTCAATTAATATTCAGAAATACAATTAGACTTAAGAATCGATTGAATAAAGTTTAGTATACTATTCAAGTGTTGACAGGAATTAGTCAAAGATATCTTAGATTAGGATATAATGGCATAGAATGGCACTGAATGGGATTGAATGGCATTCACTTACTATAAGTGGATGATATACTCGTTATTGATATTAAACACATGAGAAATAGAGAACTGTATGAAAGTTGTTGGCTTTGATGCAGAATATGAAGTGGATCGTCATTCCGGTGACTGTCTCTCCGATCAATGTCTCTGATCACAAGATTTGAACACAGATTAAAAGGATTCATATCTAATCAATTGTTTATTCAAACAATGATCTCAACTCAGAACAAGACTTCACATCACTTTAATTAATTTGGTAGCGATTCTCAAATGATTGGACCAAATCAATGACAACATTACAATTGGAAATAACACAATCTCTCCGACTATGACTGGTTAGTGCCATTCGAGCACAACTAACTCCAGTCGATATCGCACTTGCGCTCTTAAGACACCACTTCCACAGTCACTTCTCTCCTATTGCCTAACACTGTTCCAAATTCTCAATTCTGTCTCACTTTTATTCTCATCGATTATTTTACTCCAAATATTCTCTCTCTCTCTCTCTCTCTCTCTCTCTCTCTCTCTCTCTCTCTCTCTCTC
>JAQFZI010000474.1:0-15873 GCA_034695605.1 Eupelops occultus
ATAAACCTTAAAAAGAATAATCAAATCTAAAGTGTATTCACTTCTAATCATAATTTCAACTAAAAAGAGATCTTTTTCGAGAAAATGTCGATTAAAGCAAATATTTATCTTTTAATTGTCTGTAAAGAAGTATCGAACAAAAGAGTGATTTCTGATGAATCTAATGGATGGCTACAATCGAAGACACAATACAACTAATGGCCAATAATAACATTAATACAATGGAAAGGTTGTATAAACATCCAGTTATATTTACTAAATAATCTATGCCTGCATTCAATGAGTTATTGTAAATACGCGTGATTTCAAGCAATCAAACTTTTCTTTATTTTTGGTCAAAATATATCGATATCACTACCAATGATGACATCAAATGCTTGCTTTTTAGTAACTATTCTATGCCCACAAAAACACAACATATGCCTCACTAAAAAATATAATTGAACTAGGCTAATTGAACCAAGCATCTAAAACAAATTGCCGGCAATAAAAAAGAACTAGGAGTCATGAGTCATACATTATTTATTGGTAGAGAGCTATAAGTAACCAAAAATATAAAATTGTTAATTATAGCTAGTGCAACTAAAGTAATTTGATCTATATTCAAATTGATCCAGTATGTTTTATAATGGTTTCTGAATAATTAAACAGAATTTGTTAGAAAACTAATTATTGACTTTAATTTCGTCAATGATTTTGAAGATTGATTTGAGAAAATCTGAACCGAAAAGAGTATTGATTTTTGTCATTCTCTGTAATTATTTAGAGTCGTCTTTGAAAAGAATTCGATATATTCTTGGGAATGGTATGTATGAAGAGTAGTGTCATTATTCTTAAAAATATCAATTGTTATTCGATGCCAAACACAGCAAACATTTTCTCAAACTATAATACGAACTGAAATTTCAGTCTTTTTATTGTCACTACAAAAAGAGTCTAACATTTAATTAATTTTGGCGTCGATTGACTCTACTCTTTAAGCTCGGGCTCAGTGGGAAGGCTTACGAATTGATTGCAAATAATTACCCCATGAGAGTGAACTAGTGGATGAGCACTAGCGTCGCTTCAATGAGGACAGGGAGAAAGATAGGGAACTGACAGACAATTGAAACGAATATTAAATATATAATAGAAAGATATTCAGTGAAGGCAGAGATGACTAACTTTCAAATATGGGACTCATTTGCAGTCAGATATGACATAACATTTCACTAAAAACTATAGAATAGAAGAGACGACAGATTTAATTAAGAATTTATGAAATAATCGGTGCGTAAGTTATATTAGTCGACTCATATAACAGCACCGACTGATAAACAGACTTTCATTTTAATAATTATAGACAAAAGAAAGTCCTGACTTCAAAATCAATTTTTTGATGGCTTAGACTTTAAGCCTTAGAGTTAATAATTTGTGGGACAGATGTTTGCGTTTTCATTAAAAGAATTAAAATACGAAATACTCTCTAATATTGTATGCTTTGACTCTCAGTTTCCAATCGTTTGTTATATTAAAATACAAGTATATTATTATATAAGAAAATTTTCTTTATTATATTTTTTGTATTGAATTATATTTTTATATAAAATGAACTCAAATATAGATTTGCGATAAACTCAGTCAAAGAGACAGATATTTATTAGGGTTTAGTTAGTTATGCCAATAATGTCTGGAATTTCTTATTTTCATTTAAAAGACGGACAAAAATTAATATAACGATCGATAGGAGCGATGAAAAGATGAAAAGTTTTTCGTTATAACTCAAAAGGGATTTTGTTTGCTTTCAAACTCATTAGATTTGGAATTCATGAAAATCATAACAAAAACAGAATTTCAAATTACTTATACTTATAATATCAGCGAATGAATTGAATTTGTACTGAACTAAACTATCATAACTAAAGAAACTATCAAAAAGGAGAACTTACAACAAATTTTGAGTTTTGAGACACAATTCCAGTGAATACCAAATGCATTGAAAGATTGAGCGTTCAGTTGATTTTGGTTTTGCTTATCATTTGATCCAAAATATTAGTGAAGTATATGAGAAGATATTCTAAACAATAAATTGGTCTCAAGTGTTCACAAGAGTATTATTGATGTTTTTTGATGCTTTCGGAGCTCCGGAATACATATTTGCGTAGAAAAGAGTATATCTATAATACATTCTTCGCCTCTTCATTGGATTTAATGTTTGCTGCGATCGGAGAATAAAATAGAGTTTTGTTAGTAAAGCACAAAATATTAGTATATTTCGGGCCCTCCACTGCCTGTGTTAGCCTTTGCCAAGCGTTTGGCAGCAGATGGACTTAAGAGTGAATATAATTCACTATAAAGAGAACATAACTATTTGTCCGATGCCTTTATACCCGGCCTTTCGCACCCTTTATACAACATTATATCGAATTATAGTTAGAGTCAAACTTTCATAAAAGTTTATATAAAAGGCTCTGAACTCTTCCTAACAACAGATATGTTGCATAAAATTTATTTTCTCCGATATATTTATAGCAAGTGTTTGTGTTAACTCAATTTGGGAGCTCAGAATGTGATACTTGTGCGGAAGAAAAGTATCTCATTTTTTGTTTAATAGTGTAGACTATTCTAAAGATAAGGTTTTAATGTTTTCGAGTAAAAAAATTGGTTTCACATAAAGAACAGTTTTATAGCAATTTTCACAGATTGTTATTCTATGTCTTCCCTAATCTATTGATATTTTTGGGAAGACTATCGATCAGCAAAGCCTTTGGGAAATTGTTTGACATTTACTTAAACAACAGTATATTCGATGAAATCAAATTAAATTGAATTTTACAAAAATTAATAATTAGTTTTGAAAAATATATTAATACAAACCCTTATACATCATCGACCTCTCCATTGAGCAGAAGGAAGACTTCTTGTGATAAGTATTTTTAAGATCAACGCTCACTTCATTAGTTTGTTCCTGCAAATGATTAATTGCATTTTGATTAACTGCTGATAATTAAGTATAATTAAGTGCCAAACATATGTCACTAATTTCTTATGAATAATAGCGTAGGACTTATCCCAAAGATTATAAGATGCGAACAAAACAACAAAAATTATGTCATCACCAGAACCGTCAGCTTTAAACTTAATCATACTCTGAGGCAGTTCTTTGTATTATGTAATTGAATCAATAATTATTGTTTAAATCCCTCAAAAGTATATGTTTTGATAAAATTGAAGTTTATTTCGGCAAAACTAATGCCGAACAAAGAATTCATTATTAAATTAGTTGTCAGTCAATGACACTTCAGAGCACTGCACAGAACAACATAATTATAAAGGAATTAATTTAAAAAGTTTTTCAAATTAATTCACTGGTAATTAAATATTGATTACAATACTCTAATTGTAAGATATAATGATATTTAATTGGCTTTATTTTAAAGCAAACAACTTTAAGGATTCAAATCTCAGAGGTTTACTATTTTCAGTTATATCTCAACTTCAGATTCAATACGATTTTAACCTTCTTTTGGTTAAAGTTCTCATACATTCTTTGGTTCTTCTATTGTTTGATCAAATTTTCAGTAAATAAGGTTTATTGCAATCAAATCTTTTGTTGGAACGAAAATAAATTTCTAAAAAATGATATTTTTTAACAAAAGTGTTGCCAATGTTTGGCATCAAAGAAAAGATAAGTTTTACAAAAGACGTGATCGGATTCATAGATAAGAGAAAACTTTTGAGTCTCATTAAAATGGTTGCTATCATCGAAACAAATCTCTAAATTATATCAAAATGTCATCACTTTTGCCCTTTTGTCTCATTTTTATTAATTATTTAAATCCTAATTAAATGATTCAAACGGAAAGCAAAGAAAAATTTCAAAAGATTTTAAATATTTATAGATTTAAAAGTATTTGATTTAAGAATAATATGTGTACTAGGTTAGGTTAGGTCAAGTTAGGTTAGGTTTAAAAATAATTGAATGAAAATGCATTTACTTGAAAGTTAATACTGGTTCTGATGGCTCTATAATTCAAGTGTTGTTGTGGCCTAAAGTTGTCTCCGTGTCCATCGCTATGC
This sequence comes from Eupelops occultus, assembly GCA_034695605.1. Classification (NCBI taxonomy): domain Eukaryota; kingdom Metazoa; phylum Arthropoda; class Arachnida; order Sarcoptiformes; family Phenopelopidae; genus Eupelops; species Eupelops occultus. The sequence goes on from JAQFZI010000474.1 coordinate 4,060, forward strand.
ATTGTTGTCCTCAACTGATGGAACTGATGGAAAGTCATATAAATTGGTTTATTCAGTATAATCCAAGTGACGGTTTCGTGACAAGAAGGCTGTGTTAGTGATCCCTCATATGTTATGTAGTGCTTGAGTGTTGGCAACAATTCGCGAACACTAACAGAACTAATCCATTGAGTGTCACCTTTGAAAGTAAGAGTAATGAGTGTTAATGAATCACTTTTTCACTATTATTTCTCTAATTATTTCATGGCTCCACTCAAACAACAAACACATTTCTTCCAATCAATTTGTCATTGGTCATTTCCACAATTGCATTTAAATGGTCACTCACACCAATACTATCAATTCTATTATAACACTTGACTTCATATAACTTCTAATGATATTTGAAAACAATATTCTGTACTCAGAATTCTTTGATATTTGATTTCAAAATAATTTATTAAACAATTAATAAAAGTTTATATAATACTAAAGTTTTAGAATATGAGCCTATATTTCATTGATTTGACATATAATCCAAAAATTTATAATTTTGTATAATATTTAAACCTATGTTTGAAATATAATCCGTAATGAATACTAAACTATAAGTGTTTTCGTGTCTGAAACACATTCATTGCAAACATTTAATGAGTCATTCGTCAAATTATTGCCTCTTTTAAAGCCTAATGAATGGAATTAAAAGTGAGCTTCAATTCTCGGATCAGAATGGGAAAGGCAATAATAATCAAATTACTTAACATTTTTTCAAACTTTTTAGAATAAGCTAGATTGCAAGGATATGTTTAGTAAAAGCATATAATAACTTTAATTTGGGAAATTTGAACAAGTAAATTTTCAATATATCATAGTCAAACAAAACACTGGAAATACAGTGTAGTATAAGATCTCAATGTTATAAAATAATCCATTTAATAATGTTTGATAAGGACTTATAGCTTTAATTATTTTAATTGCGATTAATTTATCATGATTATATTATTATATGAGAGACAATTAGTATATATTTATCGATTAGATTTGAGAATTAATATATTAATTGCGGAACTTTTGAGAAAGAATTGCAGTTTTAATGGAATAAAGAAAATATTTGATTAGACAATAATAGTCTGGATATTCATACCTCTGGCAGTAATATTCTTAAGTGTGTGAGTGATGTGTTTCAACTGTGCGTTTCCGCCAATCGATTGCTGTGTGTGTGCTATCAGTATTGCGATAGCGAGCACACCATTAGATTCACCCTGTGCTTGCGTCCAATTGGTATATAATTGGGAATTAAAAGCATACAATTGAATTTCGGCAGGAAATTGATGACCACTAATAGTATGTTCTGATCCTCGATCGTTTTCACGTCCGTAATGTAGTACTATTTCTTTAAGTGTATATGAATATGATAGCGGACCTCCACTTATGATGACTGACCGGTTCAGACTCACGTGGAATAATATACCCCGACCGGAGTTTTGTAAATTACCGCTTATCTGATTTGACGAAAGAAAATAAAGTTTAAATAAATTCAATTTAAGACGAGTTTCACATTTCTATTAGAAGAGTGTTTTCATGGAAATAAGATTTGCAGGGATTTAATGCAATGCAGGAAAGGATGCTTTAAGTGTTAACTTATACCAGAATTCAAATCATAATACTTTGAATGACTTATAACGTTATTATGTATTTTATTTATAAGGTATTTATTAAAATAGTTTTTGTGTATATTCTGTGAATGGAATCATATTTTTGGACTTTTATTATGAAATGGATTTTATTTAAACAGAAAATAATTAAATTATTGGGATTTCCAATGAATGAAAAGGAAGTAAATTCTTGAAAAAAGGATTTTGAATAAAATTTTGATTCATTCGAGAAATAACCCAAAGTATGAAATATTAAATTTGTTTTGAAAACTTAAATGAATGCAATATTGAAATCTTAAATATTTGAATCACGTTTTCAATACCACATATTAAGAAAGGAAAAAATATGAGAATATATGGGAAATATTTATTAGTATTCTTTCTATTGGAAGACTGACGACAATATATAACAGAAAACATTATTCTCTTTATTCAAATAATATTTAATACAAAATATATGACAAAATAAATATCCATAAAAACTATGCGATTAGTTTAGTGAACAGATTTCATGCGTTTAATTCATTATTTGTGTTATTAAACCAGAGATATATGTCTTATGACAACAAATTGGTTGTGCGATTCATTGTATCATTTTTATTATCAACAAAAGTGACAAAAATAATTCAATGCATTTGACTTTTATTTTCAATATATGTCTTATAGTGAAGAATAACAAAAGCTGTTCATTCAGTTTGTTTTGGATTACAATTCAAATCATTTAAAATTTGAATTAAACCAAACTTTTTCGGTTGAAAATAATTTTGTTTCAGTTGAAATATTTTGACATTTTATTTAATAATTAGTCAAAAGTATATATTTTCTAATGAAAGCAAACTTTTATCTGAGAAAAAGTCATTCTGTATATCATTAGTGAAAATTATTGTGAATTTCTCATTTAATTATATGAACATGCTTAATTTCTTGTGTTTCCAGTATTAAACTGCTTTTTATATTTTAGTAATAATTATAGTAAATAGATAATAATGAAGTGAAATTAAGCACATATTACTTACATAATCGCCGTGCAATTGGAGAGGACCGAGATTTGGATCAAAGAGTAATAAATTGGGATCAATATTAATCGGTGATTGACGTCTCCCACGGCTACAGAGACTCCATTTAGGGTTAAGTCGTCCCCAGAAATCTGGGCCTAAAGTAATGCCAAAAATGTTAGAAATGTTTATTAGAAAATTCTTGGTCTCATATAATGCCAAACAATTTCATAACAATTGTGGATAATATGCATAATATTGAAAGGAATGGGCGCAAAGCCTAACCAAAAACAATATAAATTTAGGCCATTATTGCATTTAATATAATTGCAAATAAAAGACAAAAGAATATAATTTGGTCCAAAGCTGTGGACCTAAAGCGAGGGATGAAAGACAATAATAAAGTTTGTTTCGGACTTAAAGCCAATCCTTAATGCATATAAATTGAGTTCGTTTTTATCCAAACATTGGTTGAGTAAAAGCAAAGAAAGTAAGAGTAAAGACAATAACAAACTATTATTGCCAGTAATTCATTCAATAAATGGACACAAATTCAAGCCTTAAGGCATTAAATGCGATCATTTCGTGTTTAACCGTTTGTGGTCTCAGGTGTTGTATTGGCCACCATTTGTTGTGCTGACAAATACTATGTGTGAGTCCATCAATTGTCTTGCAATATGAGACCTATAGTTATACTTATTTATGTCTAATACTATTACCGCATATTATACTATTGGAGAACTAAAGACCTGCTTTAGTCGGTTATAGTTACCGATATTGGCCCCCATTAATCACGTATTGCTGTCATCTTTGAGCAGACAAACAGACAAATTGCCACCACTTCAGACGTGTGCCACCAAAGACCACAACCGATCAACACTCGCCTGACATCACAGCTAAATGTAATACAGTTCACAATCGCTATAATTACCCACAATTCAAACGATAAGTTGTGCGGAAACCCCAGTAGAACTACTTTTGGGTCAAAAATTCAGGAAAACTTGATTCTAAATTTGGTACTCATTGACAGACTCAACAGTAATTGAGGACAAACTCAAATTAACATTATTCTGATTGAAAATGTAAATAGTTTTTTAAGTGATCAAATGATCAAGCAAGTTGCTCAACTCAAAATGTGTTCAAACAACAAATTTTAAATCATTTTTTTGGTGAAATTTGTACTCGGGTTGAATTAGTAATGCATTTGATGGCACTTTACTTTTATATAGTGCTTTGCTTTTATCATAAATACAGAAACTGTTTGTATAATGTTTTGTATATTTTTTTGTCATTTTGTGTTCAAAAGGAAAGCCATCTCTTCTTTAAAAGATAAGAGTCAGAAATATGAAAATTTGAAACTTAGGGCTGAGTCGTGTCTCTCAAGTCATCAAACTTTAGATTATATACCATTTATTGCAATCTCTTTTTGCTCTTCCATTCCATTCGAGCAAAACTTTGAAATTAAATATTGATTTCCAAAACATTTGCTTCGCATTCAACCGACTCTTTGTTTAAGTGCCAAATGATTGACTATTTTTAATATTTTTAATAAATTCCGTCAAAAATATTTGAAAAGTCAAAAGAAAAACATTTGGATTAATATTTAAGAAATTTCAATCGTTTTGAGTCATGAGACGAATGTTATGACTATTTTTCAAACATTCAATATTTAAAGTGATTCATCACTTTCTTAAATCAAATTTCTATTGTGTTTTGTTTTATCCGTTAAAACATATTCTCAATAAGATTTGAAAAATGAAACCAAAATAAGAAAAAGAAATCAAAGCATTTGATTCTATTTTGAAGATTAGAGAAATAGGAGGAACTCTTTTCTCACTGTTCTCTATAGGGCTTAACCTCAAACCAAAGCCCAAAACGCGGAACTAAATTGTGGCCACTTTTGGTATTATTTGCTTTTTATCCTTTAGTTATAACTATTCCCATTGGAATGGCTGAAGCTCTGTATTCACAGATAGAAATATAAAAGCATTTGTGTTATTCCGTCCACTTTTCTCGCTATATATTCTTTCGCTTGAATTCGATTCTTGTCTTTACTTTTCTCTTATATTTTGTTGTTTGGCTCCACATTTTCAGCTTTTTATGCACTCATAACTCAACGACAAGACATTCCCTATAGGGGACCACAACAGTACTGCTCAGCACTGGCCATATAAGAGACGAGACGACACTTCATCGCAAGGCATTAACAAACATTTCATACAACAGACATAATATTAATAATAATAATAATATTCTTTAATATTCTATTATTTCATTCTTTTCTTATTATATAAATGGAATTAGAGTTCAAGAAATTGTTTTTAATAATTCAATTAAATTTAAATCTCTTGTCAGACACTTGTATTAATAATGAGATTTACTCGATATAATGGCATACACTCTACAAAATGGGTTTCTTAACATAAAAGAGCAATAAGTGGTGGATATATAACTTAAATAAGAAATATCCGAATATTATAAGAATCATAAGAATCAAAGTTTCACATAATTTTAGTCTCAGAGCCAACAAATGGTAAGACAGAGATAACTCCCATACGATATGCTCTAACTTTTTGATCCCCAAAAGTAAAGGCAAGAAAATAAAAGTCAGAGAATAAAATGAAAGTGAATGTGAATGTCGGCGGCATTTCTTTTTTTTCTTTGATCACAAATTGTTGAGAGAATACAATTCCTTCTTTTTGTTGGACTACAAATCTGTAATCATATTTTGTTCGCAGCAAATATATGAACACAAGAAATGCTTTGAGCAACAAATTCAACAAATTTTTGCTACAATACTATTCCTTTACTCTTATTAAACTTCTGCCAATTATCGGAAGAGAGATTGCTTTTGGTTTATAGTCTCTCATAAGTCGACACATATATTGTATAAATAATTTATCCATTTTTTAACAGATCATCAAAGGAAGAGCCCTAAAACTAAATCAATAGCTAATGATATGATATTTTGCCCGCAAATAACGGATTCACTCTATTATTATTCAAATGCTGTAATAAAAACATAAAAACCCTGTTTTTCAACAGAAGTGACAAAATATATAAATCAAAAGATAGGAATTGAATAAACAAAAGTAAATGACAACAAAAACAGTGGGAATATCTATATATCGATAGTCGACAGTAAATTTGCAAATAAATTGCATAAAAATAAGAATAACTTTAATATTGTGTATGTGTTCTGACATAAAACCCACTCCAAAGATGACAAATATAATGAAGACATGCGATACACAAATACATTCAAACACTGAAATCATAAGATTTGGAAAAACAATTTCGTGTGGAATACAGTTTTGCTTAACATTTGTTTGCATTTATATATTAAAATATGAAAAATAACTCGAATCACTTGAAACTATAAATTATACATGATTTTTTATTGGCTGTGCTCTTATTGGCTCAAATAAAATGTTTTTAATAAAATTTAAATCATTTTTTATTTAGGGTTCCGCATGAGTTTCAATTAAATCACATAAAAGTGAAAATATTTTGATATATAAACTGTTTTTACATTTTTCTTATGATTCTATAAAACAATATTTCTTTGGATTTGAAACACAAATAGTAAGTGAACTCAAATTCTGACATTTATTTAATTTTTTCGTTTCTGATTCCTTCTATATTTCAGTCTATATGTGACACAAATTCCGACTTTCAATAACAGGAATACAAACTCTAATGTGATGTAAGACTCTATTCGTCGAACAAAGCTTTACATTTCAAAAACAAATGTTTCCACACAATTATAATTAGATTTTATTTCTGGCATCGATTTTAATCGATAGAGAAAAGAACCAAAAAAGAGTAGAAATCTGTTTCCCAATGTTTTCATTCAGTGCTCTCTTTGAGTATCGCTTTAAATACCAAAAGTTGTTTCCTTTATTCTCAGAATATTCCTAAAGAAGTTTAAGTAATTTTGTCGCAGTTTTCGTCTCTGACTTAAAGTTTTTCATCAAAAGGATTATTGGTTTGAGTAAAATGTCGAGTGAGTCGAGTGAAAAGCAATGAAAAGCTAACACCTGCTCTGAGAAGATCTATATTTTGCAACTCAGATAATACTATAAATGTTTTTCAGTGTGAGTTAGTTAAAGATAACTCACTTTTTTACATAACAATTATTAGCTTAAGAGGCGTTCAAATGAGATAAAAACTAATATAAGAGTTAATCAAATTCTTTTGGCTTTAATTAATGGGTTAAGTCATGCAATAAAGTGGAGAAAATTGCAATCAACTCACTTGAAAGTCAAGATATTTTAGTTTTGAATATATTTTTTTCATTAGAGAATTAAGGCCTCTCTCTCTCTCTCTTAAAAGCAAACGTATCACAAAATTTGAATATTTGATGAGAAAAATTTCAGTGAAATAGTAATAAATTTGGATCAGAGTATAAATTTAGTTAATCTCAACAAAACAATTGTCCGATTAATTAGATTTAGTTATATTTTAGCGCAAAACACATTATAATAAATAAACATAAGATTCAATAAATCTGTCGAAAGAGTCGATATTTAAACGTTTGGTAAGTCATTAAAATAGTTGTATTTCTATATATATTTGGGGAAAATAATTACTAATAAAAGTTAATCGCTGCAAATCACTGACAAACAAATATTGGACAACAATATCCAATAACTGGCATAATATATGGCAAACATGTTTTCGCCGTTTTGTACACTAGACTAAGCGTAAGAACATATATTTTCGCAAAAACTAATTTGTTTTGCACAGAATATGTGGACAAAAATGATAAGAAAAGTGTTGAGACTCTAAACGGGATCTCAAATGGAAATGAAAATAAATAAACATAATATCGAAATAAGAAATTGTTTGACGAAAGAGAAAATATTTGATATATGGGTTCTAAAGTGTTACCTGAAATGCCTTCATAGGTCCACCACGACTCCCAAGAACTGACAACTGATTTGATAAGACATAGCACTGTAATACAAGTGAGCACTAAATCGGCTTTCATTCTGATATTGGAATAAAAAATAACTTTTCGGTTGTTATTTGCTGTCAACAACGTGTAGACAGAGTTCTCTTTTTCTTATATATTATTTTTTGCTTAGTTTTGGCTCTGGTTTGCAGTTTGTCGTAGATATCAGGCGTTCACTTCAGACATATAAGTGTTGAGAACCAATTCAGAAGTGTCTTCGTCTTAGCCGCTGACTTTGCACTAAAACACCGAAAAATGGGACGCAATTGTTAGCAAAAACTGTTTCTGATTATTGAAGACATTCAGTGAAAGAATATTCTTTGAGTTAAGACAAAAAACAGTGACAATTATTATTGACTTTTGAGTTGCTTTTGCTGTTAAAAACTCAATTGACTTTCAATGTTTTTGGGAAACAGTCAAAGGGGACGGAATAAAAAAACTCACGACAATATAGAAGAAGATTAACGTAATAAATAAATATTTACGAACAGATACTTGGGTTAATTCACTTTTTACGGCCAGACATACAATAAATTGAATGGAAAACAACTAAATTTCTAATCGAAATAAAGTCGGAACAAAAAATTATTTATCATTTCAGAAGTCAACCGTTCTTTACAGCTCCGGAGGGAGTCCTGTTTAACCGGATTTTCACGTGTTTTATCTTTAAATAGCACTCAATTAGGTCGGGCTCTACACTAAATTTTAAATACTGCAAACAAACTATTGATGCATTGCTTTTACTCACAATTGTTGCCACTTTTACTTTAGTTAACTCAAGAATAACTGTTTTCAATATCATTAATAACAAAAAAGTGGTTTTTATACAGCCTTTGATCATTTGCTTCCTTAATATAAGAACAGGTCATTTATAATAATTTTAATTTGACATTAATTTTCTTTCGAGACATCTTCTAATCTTATGTAAAGAATTTATTCAATTCCTCTAATAATTTATAATAAATACAAAAAAATTAATTCATTTAAACTTTTCATAAATTTCCTCAAAATAACAAAAGGATAGACAAAAAATAAATTGAAATTATCGATGAGTTTTCCACTAAATTAAGTTATTTAAAGAAATTTCTGTTCAGAATCATTTTATTGAAAAACAAGAGAAGGATTTCTTTAGGAGAAAGCTTTTAGTCTATTAGAAATCTGGTGTAATATAAACACATTGTCGAGTATTTGAGGAAAAAATTGAAAAATCGTTCTTTTCCTCAAATTTAATGCATATAAGAGTTGTTTTTATAGAAGAAGAAAACATAAGAAAATTGTTTCAAAAGAATAAGTAAAGTATTTAATATTTGATAAACTAAAAAAATGTTACCTTTATTTTAATTAAACTTCAAGTGATTTATGATTTTTTAAAAACAATACACTTCGCCAGAGATGTGAGAAAAATAACTTCAAGAAAACAAACGCAAAACAATTCTTTGACAAACTTTTCTCTTTAAGAGTTCACTTGATTTTGAAGAGATGAGCGCCGAAGGAATGGTATATAAGTTGTGCCCAAAACGTGCCGTAATATTGAAACCAAATTTACAGGGAATAGAGAAAAGAACCGAAAAGAGGAGCGAAAAGAGAGACGAGAGGAGAGCTATACCAGAGAGCGAATGGGAAATGTCTTAAAGTTTGCGCCGAAGCGAATACAATACCATTTAATCCATTTATATATTGAGAAAAAGCAAACTACGGGTCCTTTTAACAAATATCTGTCATTTTAACAAATTTCTGAATTAATTTGATTTCAATTTAGACCTGAATTTAAAAATTTAAGTCAAAATCAATCCATAATAAGATTTAAGTCCTGAGTAAGTAATTGAGAAGAAAAACGTAAAAAAAACTTATAACAATCTTCCGCTCTATTGATATGGATATAAAAAGAGAGTTTAAGTCTTGAGATTCATTAAAAAAAATCTTTTTTAAAGAATAGAAACTTTAGTTCTTAGGGTTAAAAATCTTATTTCAAGAGATTCTAATTTTTTACTTCAAAAAAAAATAGGAGCGAAAGAAAAATAGGATTGAATTAAAATATTGTTGTTATGTCAGAAAAGGCTTAGTATTTGATGTTATTAAAAATAAATTGATCACTTAATGCAATTTATTTTGTAATACAAGAGAAACAGACACTAAATTATAATTTAGTGTAGAATAAAAGTCGGGCTAAACATTAATTCGAGTAATTTTGGACAAAAATTATGAAATAGTGAGCAATATATGAGTTAAACAGAATTTTTGATTGGGTTTTGATCTTAAAAAGTAAGTGGCGGTTGACTTACAATCGCTGTTGCATTGAGTCGATTGCAAATTGATTTCTTTTTCTTCTTCTTCTTTGATATTTATTGTGTGGAACAGAAGAGATGGCAAACAATTTGAATGGTGTGTCGGTTCCGCCGCTAATATTATATTCTTTGACTAATTTGTAATGCGATCACATATAGAGAGAGAACTCAATTACCAACGGATTGACTCCAAATAGCAATTTAAGCCCAGAGAAAGAGTTTTGACAATAAAATATTGTGAAAGAGATTTAGTTTATATCAAATTCTAACGATAACACTAACCATCAGATTTGCTAAACTTTTGCCAACTCTGGTTCTTCTTATTGTTGGTCTGATTTGTTGCCACTTTTGTTCTCTTTTTTCAAGTGCTGACGAAAAATATTTTCAAAGATAAGTTTAATAGTTGACTAATACCATCCCAATGTTTCACATGAATCCTGATTTTTCTTTTTGATGTGACTCTTGAATCCTTTGGCTCAACATTCGAAACGCTTAGCGAACGGTCAGAATCTCCTGATATCAGCACAGAATACGTGGCCGTCAGATAAGAATTGCAATCATTGAATGCATTGAAACAAATGATGACTCGATTATCAGTTTCTCTGCGACTATTGAATCAAATAAATTGTGAGTTCGTGTGAATATATGTGAAAACAATCTGATTATAAATAAAATATTTTTCGCTGCATTTATGCCACAAATTCCTGAATTTTCAAAAGTGTTTATTATTTCTTTGTGTCTCTAAGTCTACAAATTCTTATATTTTTGGTGTGAAATCGATTTGAGAGCAATTCGCTGACAGAGTGAATGTCGAGAGTTATGCGGCCTTAAGTGCGCTCCACTTCTCCACTAAAATTCAAAGATAATCGAATCAAAACCATTATTATGGCTGAAAATTATTGATTTTGAATCATTCATTTCATGTTAAACAATAGATTGAAAGCCTATAATCTCACATAATATGGTTATGACAATAGACTTTAGGATCACTAGATTTACATCACTTTCCAAGTGATTGATTTTCATAATTTCTTCCATCAATTATTTAAAGCAATGTTTTCAACAAATTCTTTGCATAGTTTTGATACACTCTTTAAAAAAATATTAATTATTCAAGAATTTCACTTATTTTCAGTGAAAACATTTCAGTTATTTTGTTAATTTTGAGATCAAATTATAAAAATATTTTCAAAATATTTAACAATAAGTTTAGTATTTTATGTTTGAATATAACAATTGTCTAAATATTGAATTAATGCAAAAATAAAGTCAAATAAATCAACAAAAAGATTGAAATATTCGTCGAATAGACTATCACTTCCACAACAGAAGAGTAACAAAAAGAGTATTTCTGATAATTTAAATTTTAAATACAGAACTCCGGCACTACTCCAGAATTTATTACAAATGAATGAATAAGAATTTATTCTTCCGATATAAACTTGTTCTATTCAGCGAAAAAATCATATACCTTTTGAAGTTAGAAGTTTTGATATGCATTTGAAATTCTGTGCTTTAAATCCGATTATTTTATGCACAGAAAAAGTAAAATAAGAGTAAAGAGAAGAGAAAAGAAGCAAAAAATAATATTTAATATCAATGTCTAAAAGTTTTAAAAAGTGTCAAAAACAGTATTCAACAAATGTTTGTCTCAATCATATGAGTAAAACAGTTTATCAGCAAAAACTATCACAAATGCAAATAACTATTTTTGCTCACAACTCATCTCTCTATCAGTTATTTAGAATATAGTTTTTTCTGGTATCTCATTTGATTATAATTCAAGTCAAGCTGACGCACATCACAGCGTGATATGTATGCCACACAATACATAGTCTAAGCAGTGGATGCCATCAACTCTTTTCAAATACAACTTTACTATCGTTTAATACTTTCATAATAATAACCAAAAATTGTTTGAAATGCAAATAACATTCAAAAAA
>JAQFZI010000475.1:0-15859 GCA_034695605.1 Eupelops occultus
TTGTTAATACATAAAATGATTCACTTTTTCTATTCATTTCAAAAGAGTATTACATAAGAGAAAGTGGACCACCACAGTCACCAAAGCCACCAAACATTAGGCTGGGTTTGCATCTTATGTCTTATCTTTTATGTAATTTCTATAAATTGAAGAAATCGTAAAAATATTTGGTGAGCACTGCCTTTGAATGCATTTATATTCTTATAAATTGAATAGAAAACTGGTATCGAGACCTGAGTGTCGGGTGTGTATTGCATAACATTTTTTAGTGACTTTTTTGTCAAAAAAATTCTCTCTATTTTGTAATGCACTGTCATGTAGTGTATGTGCACTCTTGGAATTGTATGTCTGTGTGTGGGGAGCATCGAAACAGACAAACGGAACAATGAGAGCGGTTGTGATCGAGAAAATGGTTTGTTGTATGTGTTGTGTATGCGTTCAAAGCAAAGGTGTCAATGAAAGCACTAACACAACTCCAATACCAAAGAAACAGCTTTTGTTGCCTTAACTTTACTTTCTGTGAGTTTAACAAAAGAAAACCGCAAACAATACTCTATTGGAAGGGCTTTTGCTTTTGCTTCACAACTCACTGTATTTCGTCCCGAAATATATATATAATGGTTTCTATGAATGTAGTGGACGGCCGGCCCACCCGACTATTCTTTATCCGATACTCTATAGCTGTGGTGATCCTCTTTTCCCATTCAACGACTTTCTCTTATATTAGAGGCTTTTGAACACAACGTTATCTCCTATTGGAAAAGCACTGCAAACAGAGAGATGAGGCGCTTTATTGTGTGCTCACTAGAGTTGAGTAGAGTTGAGCAGATCATCCGAATAAAACGTTTGGGAGACCACAGATAACGGCATAACATCCACTCTAAGCTATATCGAGCGCAAAAACACCTCTTTTCTACTCCAAAGCCTCAATAGTTTGCGAACACAATAAACACCAAACTATACATTGAATAGAGATTCATAACTCAGTCTCTCGCGCCTTATATACTAAATTGACTCCACTATTATATTAGGGGATGACCAAGTTGCTCACAAATCCACTATTCAATTATGAGGGCTATCGAAATTTTCCAGAACAAGAAGTCTATGTTTTCCATAGCAACCATTCATTATAAAATAGTTATAAAAGAAATGTGTTAAATAAGCATGAGCAACTTACTTTGAGATGGTGAGTCACCATTTTTATTGGCATCTTGGTTATACCTTATTTTATAAAACTTTTGACTTTCATACAAATACTCTGAATAAATGAAATGAAAATCATTTTCTTTTTATATATTTCTATAAAAAATAGTTGAAATGAATTTCTCTGTATTTTTATTGCATTTCTATTCATATATTTTTGGATTTTATTATTTTAAGAGAAAAAAGTTTAATAAGAGTCTTATGCTTACAATACTTACAATTTTGTTTGAGTGGATCGCATAAGACTATTACAGGGAAGAGGACTTGCGATCATTGTTGGGCACTGTTTGGAGCGGTGTTTGGAAGAGCATCGGATCAGGTTTTATGTGATCTAATGCTAAGTCTATTTTGAATGTTCTGCAGACATACGATAGCAGCAAAAGAGTAGTAAAAATTGAATGCCTCTAACAGTTAGAAAACAATTTGAAAGAAGTGTTTGATATCTGATAAAAAGGAGAGAATATATAGAATTTATGCGATATTTTGCTCTTCCATTATATTCTCTATTTTTGCATTTTTTGTGTAATAATACCGAATATCAATGGTTTGCAGTTTTCTTATTGAAAAGTCTAAGCAATTCTTTTGGTGCATACAATGGCACTGGAATTGGCTGAGGAGGAGTAGAGCGGCGCAACTTTATAACTTGAATTGTTATGTTAAAATTGCATTTATACCGAACACAGGAACATGTGATTTGAATGAGAAAGGTCCTGCTTTCCGGATTTTGTAGACGTCATTTGTCACGACTAAGGATATTGTATTTACAAATACTAAATAACAATAGAGTTTTCTCTCTTCAATGCAGTGGATCACCATTTTTCCCATACTATTGATCGACCAAAAGGACCCAACAACTGAAAGGACGGGTATTGTGCCCTTACAATACCAGACAATAGAGTTCTCCTGCAAATAGTAGTACTATTAGACTAAAAGAGCCTTTGGTTTCAACCTTCTTATGATTCTTATATATGTGAAAACCAATTGTTTGCCTTTAAAATCGCAATACATCTGTTTGACAACTACTCAATGCGGGAGTGACGGGACTGACCTCTTCGTCGATACTTTATGCAAACGCTTTACAATTGCTATTCATTGACGTTAAAGAAAAGGTGAAACCAAACAGACCAGAGTAAATCTTTTGATACCATTCACAAGTGGCAAATCCGAACAGACATCTTAGGGCCCTCTCATCCAACAAATGCTATTAAAACCGTTTTTGAGCAACACTTCCAACACTTCGCGAGAATCACAAACACTGACAAACTCTCACAAAACATTTAGACTCCATTCACGACAAACACCCGTCAGTTTCGATACTTTCCATTCAAACCAATCCTAAAGAGTAATTCCAACCGACAGCCAATAGCAGTGTTGAGGGCAGGGTTTCGGCGCTTAACACTCCTTTCCATCAGTTATAGCCTCAGAGCTCGAAGTGTTGGAAACAGTTGTAGTCTTGGCTCACATTTGTTTGAGTTGTCGCCGGAGATCACATATTTGTCTGAAATCCTAATACTTGTGCTCAACGATTATCATTAATTGTGTCTTATTTTGTGATTTAATGTCATAAATAAACCAAAAAGTGTCCAAAATATCTGCTTTTAATCAATTATAAATTAAAGTGACTTTTGCTCCTCATTATTCTGGAAGATTGATAATCTAACTGACCTCACTCAACATGACTATGACTTCAATGATGTCCAAAAATAATGATCACGTGAAGAGACCTATGAATGCATTCATGGTATGTATTATCTCTCAATTTATTCCAAATAATAGTTTTTCTCTGAAAGTCAATAATTTTTTTTGTAATTCAAACATAAGTTTTAACTATTTTTATAATTGAAATCAAAATCGATATAAAGTACAGAATATAAGAGTATGTGATATAAAAGTGATGTCGAACTATGTCGAGACATGTCTTGTCTTTTGTTTTACCGTTGAGTTTATCTAAGAAGTCATTTAATGTTAAAATTTATTTATCGGAGAAATGAGTGCTTTTGACAAATAATTATCAGATATTTTGTGTTAATGTCTCGAATATAAAAGTATTTTTATATCTTTTCGTTTAATAATCTTTGAAAAACAAATGATAATACTTAAGAGTACTCAACAATAATCAAAACCTTTTAATGGTTTTGTAGGTCTGGTCGAGAGGACAGAGACGAAAGATGGCTCAGGACAACCCCAAAATGCATAATTCAGAGATCAGTAAACGTCTTGGAAGTGAATGGAAGCTATTGTCTGAGGCGGAGAAGAGACCATTCATTGATGAGGCAAAAAGACTCCGAGCGCTACACATGAAAGGTAGGCAAACCATACAATTAGTGTGTCTCCGATCGCACACAAACACTGTTCCACATTATTATCGATCCAATTGTCTATCTTTTAGTTCATTCTTTGAGGAAATAATTTTAATAATTATCTCTATTTTTTGAACACTTTTTGGATCAAAAGTCAAACACTTTATGAATGACTGTATTTTGAGCTAATTTTGTATCCTTTCCTGCGTTCAGAACATCCCGACTATAAGTATCGTCCGCGACGTAAACCAAAGCCAATGGTTAAAAAAGACAATGGCTTTTTAGGGCCACAGTATATGAACCCTTTACCCAACAACCCATTCGATGGAATGCCTCGATTCTCACCTTTTGGTCATACAAATGAGACACCGGTAAATGTGGCTCCAATGTCTTCACTGGAGAGCGAGAAAGCGACCACTGCTCGTAGTCTACCGCTGACAGTCTCCCCACTGTCCCCCTACGCCAGTTCCGGTCATTTGAATGCAATGGCCAAATTGAGAAACGACACATTCAATCCGATGGCTTTCAAGCCAACGCCCGATATGAGTAGTTTTTACGGAAGTCACTTATACCAGGCAGCATTTTTCTCATCGCTCAGCCCTCATCTTAGCCATCCCTCAACGCATTCACCACCATATAATTTGCCGAACAGCACATATCTACCGGGTTATCCACCGGTAACATCTCATTCAACGAGTAGCCCCTACCCATTTGCGGCATATCTTTCAGGTATAAAGCCTCCTCCCGCTATGGTGTAACTCATTTTTTGTTTAATCAAATTAAGTTTTAACTCATTTATTACACACTATTATTAAAGTGTAAGTCTGGGCGCACCTCTCAATTGATTTGACGCTCTCTAACCGTTAAGTTGTAAATATTTGTTTCGTTCAAAACATTTGATTTGATTTGATTTTGACAAACAAGAGTTGAGACAAACAACTAATAGACTCCATATTTAAATGCATTTGATATCAAATCAAAACATTTGGGATTAATTTCTCATTCGTTATATAACTTTCATTAAAATAATCGAATTATAACCACTAAAGTAGTGCCAAATGAGACACAATTTAAGTTCAAAATACAAATCACTGTCGAAATAACTCACTGTTTGTCATAATCTAAAAGCTTAGATAATTAGATAAACTGAAAGAAAAAAAATTTAAATATAATTGAATTCTATGGAAATGTGAAAGAGTTGTATAATATATTAGTGAATGACCGGTGAGAACACATTTGCTATAGATTTCGATCAAAATTAAAAAAAACTTTTCAATTTAAAGGCGGAATTCAAAGAATCAGTTATAGAATTAACACAAAAAAAGATGACTAAATAGAGGGAAAATGATGTAATGTATTGTAATCTGTTTGTAAAGCTTATCAGTTATTTCTTTATTAAACAAAATTAAAAGAAGAGCTTTCAATAGAAGTGAACAAAATTTTCATCATTTCTATTGTATCGACGATTTTGAAGCGATTTTCTCTGCGTTTAATTTTTTGTTGTGCCATAAAACTGATGGAAAATACATTTCATTGAAAGAAAATTTTAATGTAAAGAATAAAAAATCAACATTTGATGTAAAGTTCCTCTTATTATGTATAACACAATATAATAGAAAATAATATTATTAGAGAAATAAAAAATTAGACGCTTTTATAACAAAAAATTCAATGATTTCATTATATCTTTTCCACAGAGCATACAATCCAATAGAGAGTAGGATTTCATCGCTTCTATCCATTTGAGGACTAACTTCAGCGACACTTCAGTAAATATTCTGTCGATTGTGTTATTATGTAATGAAATAATACAAAAAAATAGTTGAATTAAAAAATCTGCAAACAGTAGATATTTTTTGAGAAGAATTTATTGTTGAAAATTACAAAGAAATATATATTAATATTAAGAATTGAAAAGACTTTTCGTAGAATACAAACAGAAGGGAATGTTTTTCAATAATAGTTTTGCTGACAATAGAGTCGAGCGATTGTGAGGAGAGACTGTTTTGTTGATAACTTCTCTCTTTTCTTATTTCTTATTATTATCGTTAAGTTTTGCAGTTTTGTCGCAAAAGTAAACATCAAATGACGGCAATTGTAAAACATCGACAAAACAGATATAACATAATAAGAGAATAACATGTATTCTAATCGATGTTTAATAATAATATAAAAGCCGTTATCAGTGAACAGCTCTTACAGCTCTTACAGTGCATACCATTTGCTATTATTATTTCTTTTATTTGGTTTGTGAGAACATAAATGAAAATTTTCTTTTCCTCTGTTTTTCTTTCACAACACAAAAGCCTCAAATGAATGATAGGCTCAACAGAAAGGATAACTTTTACTAAATTAAAGGGAAATTACATTATATTATACAATAATATTGAAACCAAAGCAAGCAATCACTACATAAAGCCATGAATGAGATTCGCCTAAAGAGAAGAGTTTAACTTAAATGACAAGACAATTGTCTGCTTAATGAGCCTTTAATTCAATGGTGACAAAGCCTGAGCTGCAATCATTACAACCGCAACTAAATATTGTATGTCTGGCATCACTAACAACACTATTATGTCGACGACAAACAACACTTCATTTTATGAAAACTTTTTTTCTTCACTTATTATATTGAGGTTTCATTTATTCAGAATCGGATGCTTTTTGTCTATATTTTGGTTATTATTGAATTTGTTATTGGATTTAGTTTTTTGTTTAGTTTTTGTTTAGTTTTTGTTTCGTTTCTCTTCTATTCCTTTCAAAAGATTTTTAGAGAAAAAGAAGAAATAAAAATAAAATTAACGTCTATTGTGTCCACTATTGAATGTATTGAAGCACTGGATGTGTGGACTGATTAGTGATCTATTGTGATTGGCATACATTGGAGGCATTGCAGGTGCAATACTGGCAAATACAGCCAACAGTCACGAAACTGTTATATTCTAGGCTTTTGTCAAACGTGTTATTCATTCAATAGCTAATGGCCCACAATATGAACACTTTATAAGAACCGATTCTGTGCGCTATTGTGCGACAAATTGCACACAAAATTAAATCTAAAACATAATAAACAGCGAATACAAGGCTTTGGTTTTGTTGAACACAATAACTACAATACTAGTCATTAGAGAGAAGAAAGAGATAAAGAATTCAAACCAAAAGTACAGAAATAATCTCAAGTATTAAAAAATTTTGTTAAGAAAACAAATAGAGATTTGAAAAGTAATTATCAGTAAAATTACTCAACGATTTGTTTAGAATTAAGACTAAAAGATCAGAAATGTAGGCAAAGAATGCATTTATTGTCTTATTTTTGTTGATCAACTAATTTATCTTAAGAGCTGATTGCGGCTACTGTTAGACCATAAAGAGATATTCTTATGATCGGGTCTTAAGTTCGATTGTGTCACTTCAGCAGATCGTAAATATCAATTGGAAAGCTATTGCCGGCTCTCAATTAATAGCTTATCTCCCGATTCTTATCATAAGAAACACTCGAAGAACAATGGATTTGGTTTTGTTCGGCATTCTTTACAATCAATGAAATGCAACCATTGAGACAAAAGCCAAAAGAGCCGACACTCGAGCACTCATTTAGATTATATTAACCATTAATAATAGGCCAGACTTATTGTGCTTGATAAGTTTCAATAACTCGGAAAAACTGATTTTGATTCTATTGTGAGTTGTCTTTTATTATTGAATTAAATTATTTTTTTTAATAAAAGCGATTCAAAAGAACTGAATGTTTGCCGTTTCCAAAGAAAACTATTCTTCACATTCTCTCCAATTCTAACGCATTTCAAAAGCCATTGAAAGCCATTCTGTGTTCAATGTGTTGATCACAACTTTTCGCACAAATATTTATATAAATTTTATTATATTTATAATACTTTTTTCTCTTTTATAAGAAGTGCATGACTTAAGGCCCGAATAAAAGTTTGAAACGACTGGTATTGCAAAAAAGTAGATTAATGGTTGTGCTCTCTGTGACAAACGCCATCAACGAATAATACTTGCATTTAAAATCTTTATAGCATTTGTACATTTGTTAGCATTTGGGAGAGACTTCATGCATGCAATGTATAGAAAGGGGGCATCAATTCTATTGAAAATAGCAAACCAACAAAGAATCAAATAAGTTATCGAGCAATTGCTTTGCTTAGAAATTCATATACAATAATAATAATAATATAAATAAAATGTTTCAAAAATAGACTTAACTCTGATTTACTCCAAAGTCAAACACTATTGGATCAGACGTTCGACAAAAGCGTTTCGCAAACTAAGCTAATTTGATTTTTAGCTCATCCATGGAAAGCTCTGTCGATTCTAACAATTGGCTATTTATAACTATTTGTGTTTTATTTCAACACTAAATAGCACTCAATATATTGAATGCGATTTTTATCAAACCGGTAATTATGGGCTAAATATTGTGATCGACATAATGTCGACATTATTCTAATTTTTAACTCAATTTTGAATCCACTGAAGAAATAAAGTATCGCTCGAATTGTATAATAATAAAAAACTAGATTTAAAATATAATAGGGGCTAATTCTGAAGCGTTATTTTCAATGGCATTGAAAGTAGTATACAATAGAGAAATTGGCAGAATTGGCACTTCTCTGCTCTTCTGTACTGTTCTGTACTCTTTGGTTGTCTATTGAAAACAGTAATATTTTGGTCATTCAGTATTCTCGTGGAAGTGAACACATATACTATGTATGGCCTGTTTGTAGTGGTGCTAAACGCCACTATAGATGCTTATATAGATGGGGGGCCCTTCAAATAAAAAAGTATAATAGGCACCGATATAATAGCTGGCTGTGCAACAACTTTAGAAGCTGACAGCCTTCCATTGTAACGCATTTGTTATTATAATAACTCGAATGCGGATGTGAACCATAATGTGAACCATAATGTGAACCAATATGTGATCCAATAAAGAGAAATAAACTCAAATAAAGTTGAATCAAACGAATAAAAATTTCAATATAAGCCAAATCTATTCACGCGTTATATCTATTATATGAATATTTCGCTTATGAGATACAGCTTTGATTCTCGACTATTATTTCCAATAATATTCTATTCTATTCTCTATTTATATATATTCTACTATTTATATGCTTTCCCGCAATATCTATAACCGATGCGGTCTTCCAATAATCTGTGGTCTGCCATCACTTCACTCTATTGTGATGCGATGTGGGCTGAGTTGAGCATACATTTCATCAAACTTTCATCTGTTGGCCGCAAACTTCAAACGTTGACTTCACTTCACTCAACGCTTTTCATGAATTAAAGGATAGAATGCATTGCAATCAACACTCAATTCCATGAAATGAGTTTACAATAGACTATCCAAGAATACAACCCAACATTCACGTAAATAATTAGTGAAAGGCTCACAAATATACAATCAGTGGTCAGTCATTACTAGTGCTCTATCGTTAATCAAGCGAAACACTCAATGATTTGTGTGTTTTCAACACTAAATGTACTCGAATTGTATTCATTCGTTTCACTTATTATGCATTCAATAAACAATTTAAGGGAAGGGAAAAAAGGGAGAGAGAGAGAGGAAGTCTGAATCATATGGACGTAGAAATAAAAATAGAGACAACAAAATAATTTTCTTTATTTCTTCATTATATTTAATTTGAGAATTTTGTTAGTTTTAAAACAAGAAATGTGGGAATAAAAGTGTGAATGGTCAAATAGAGCAATCGGCACTCATCGGCACTCATGGGTATGACATAAAAATGGAATTGCTTTCATTGGTGATATTACTTTTTAGAGCCTTTCTTCAGCACTGAAAGTAATCAAATGTTTGAATGAGAGATATCTTTAGATATTTATCTATCGATCAAATCAAGTATTGGATAAGAGAGGGATCCTTTTGTGGACTGAATAGTAGAGTAATAGTGATGTGATATGTTTTGAGTCGACAGAACTGCACAATACTGTTGATAGTGACGCACAGAACCGCTATTTATTTGCCATTCAATGCACTCAAAGCTTCTTCTTATACTCTTTTTCATCGGCAAAGACCTTCTGAATGGGTTTTCAATTTTACCAAACAATACGATCTGAGGAGTCGGACAATACGCAAATCACGAACAATGAGCACCGGGTGATCCTTACAATCCCTTACAATCCACTATAATAAGTAGCATTTGTGTGAAAGAAGCATTTGGCCTAAAGTCGTCCTCTCATTATAACAATCAATCGTTTCACACATACTCTATTCTATCCCTCTTTTCTCCACATTATTTCTTTTTAGTTATTGAACTCAAAGTCCTCTCTCTCTCCCCCCTACTCTCCCTTCGCTCCCAACTTTGTGACATTATAGTAAAGTATAACTAACTAAGACTAACACTAATACCATTCAGTTATGACTTATATTAGAGCACCTATTCCTCTATTCCTCTATACATCTATTCGTGTATTGCATCAAATACTTCGATTGAATTGCCATTTCATCTCAAGCGTGTTCTGTTCTATTCTGTGCTGTTCTCTGCTGTTGTGTTCGTTCACATTCTGTTCCATTCATCTTTGGGTTGAGTCTATCCAAGTTTCAACTCCAACATCGCATTACTGTACGCCTGACCGACAACTTTCAATGCTTTTGCCTTCTATTCAAAACATTTAAAAAGGTTTCACACCATCACTGTTAGTATGGATTTATATAAAAATGGCAATACATGTGAATATACCCGCCCTCTGACTACACAAAACATCTGAGTTCTTAAAGAAAGGTTGAGAAGACCACTAAAATTTTGATATCAAGTCTTCAAAATATCATACAATGATTATCTACTTTTCCCAACTCTTTGAGAAATTTTATTTAATATTCCTCTAAATATCTGAAAATTACGAGAAGTTATAATCTATTTCTTCGAATTCACAGATTTATATTTAGATATTTATAGCTATCTATCGGTCTATTCATCCATTCATTGAAAATTTCTGAATATTTTCAGTGAATTTCTGTTCTTTTTTTGTAGAGTTATATAAAATTGTTTTCAACTTTCAATAAAAAGTCAAAACACTTTTCAACGGAAGGAATGATATATTTTTTATTAAATTTATAGAAACATCCAGTTATTGGTGAAAACATTCCACTATTTATTTCAAATGATTTAAAAAATATTTGTGAATAAATCAAAATTTTAATTAACTTTCAACAGATATTGAAAAGATATGATATAATAAACTAAATTATAGTTTAAATTGAAAACTCAATTCTTTAGAATTATTATTATGTGTTTTCATACAAAGGAAACAAAATTGTAAATCAAAAATATTTGTATTCACATGAGATTCACAAATGAATATATGTATCGAAAAATGAAAAGTTAAATCAATTTAGCCTTCAATATGTCAGAAACGCTATCAAAATGTTTTTGCGAAACGACTCGTTTTGCAAAGATCTCCAATTAGTCTCTTTTAGACTTCAATACCCTATTATTTGATTGAATTGAATGTTATTTTTCAAGTTTTCCTTTCTATTAGAATAGTGTCACTGAAAATAATTGGACTCAAATGTCATAATTAAGTCGATTGACTACTAAATTACTATTTTATTGTCGCTTTCAATCAAATATTTATAATAATGGCTTCTTAATTATCATCTTTTCAATGAAGGCTATCAGCAAAATGTCATTGCTCAATCTTTTTATCCTCATTTTAATTATCATTGAATTGAACAGATTTAATACAGCGATAACTAATATGTCAAAAAATGAGAGCCTGCAAGTTATCCTGCAAATTAGATCAAATTTTCCCTTTCTTAAAGTTTTAATTTTCGTTTATCACACTATTCCCTGTGTGACCCCTTCTGTGACCCCTTCTGACAACTATATAGTTGTTTGATTGAAAACTGGTTTATTTAGTAAATATTTTTCAAAACTCTTATTATAAAATGTCATAGAATCAAATGAAAAATGAATTATTTATGTATTAGAGTCCCATCCGATGTCCCAATGGATGGTTTCTTCAGCCAAATTGTCACCGATTATAATAAAAAGAATAAAATTATGAGCCATTTGTTGGACTAAACAAATAAAAATTGTGGATCGAATTGAATTTTGGTCCGAAAACAGTGACATTTTCACCGTTATTGACAAATACAAAGCTTCCTGAGAGTAGAGATGAAGCTCTGAATTGATTGTATGAATGGCTGGCTTTGAAACGCATCGCATCGCAGGCCTATTGTCGAGGAGTAGAAAAGCGAGTCTTTGAGTCTTTTGATTTGCAAAATGTTAAATAGAGGAAAATAGAGGAACGAAAGCACAGATTCCAAGTCAGTTCTCTTTTTTCCGGAGGAATTGGGGAGAAAAGAGCTTCTTTTGGAGACCATCAGAGCGTACATTCAAATTGTATTATCAGTTCATTGTATGTCAGCTCAATAACCAACAACTGCAACACTAAAGCACAGAATACACATTGAAAAAGACACTCATCGTTGGACTCAGTGCTCGACTCTGTTCTGCCACTAAATGCTCAAAATTTACAAACCATAAGAAGATAAATGAAGACAATGAGCCGCACCATAAAACAAACAAAAGGACTGAATAATTATTATACGGTTTATAATGTGCTTCAGTCGTTATAATCGCTGTAATGACAGATCATATTATTATTTCAGACACTTTTGTTCTATTATTTCATTCACGGATTAAATTAAAAAATTGAACAAAAGTGCTAAACGACAGCATATAATGACATCACATTTTCAGCTTAACTCACCCTAACTCTAAACAATTCACTTTAATTTAAATAAATAGTCGCTTAACTTATCCTCATTTCTAACAAATCTTAAAATCCGTTCACAAAGCGGTCCAAACTTTTCCTAAAATTAAATTATTATTTTAGCATGCTCAAAAGGTCAATATTAATCTTTTCCACCACAAAATGCAGTCCTATTCTTTAATATTTTGATTTTCTTCAAAATTCTCAAAAATTTATTAATAATCATTTTAATACTGAAGATTGAGGGCTGACCACAAGCGCTCATCATTTTTTTTCACAAAAGAAAATCTACAAAAATATTCTCTTTTAATAAAATCTCAATATTTGATGCGATGCTATGTATTGATGACAACATATCTTATATGCGAAACAACCGATTTTGTGGACAGAGTGTGAAATACAATGATTTGTTAACAAAGCGAATAACATTTCAATTAATAGCCGGCGTTCACAACAATTTGAATAAAGAATACAACGAAGAGTATAGCTTAAGGTCGAGGGTTATCTGGCGATCACCGATCTCTCAAAAGTTGTCTATTATTATGTTTGTATAAAAATAATCACGACTTAGTCTATGAGTTAGTCTATGATTGGCTATTGTTTGCAGAATTCTTCAAAATTCAATCAAAAAGAATTTGTATTGAAAAGTGTGAAAAATCGTTTGAAGCAAATAAAAGAATAATTTATTTATTCAAAATTACGAAGCTTACTCCAAGGTTCTCCACTATCTTGCTGAATTACCATAAATAAGTGGGCTTTTTATTTGGAGAAAATAATTCGCATAAATGTTGACATACATTGAGTTCAAAACTAATGAAAATCTTTGAAATATATTTAATTTATACATTTGTTGGCAAAAAAATAAATTCAAAAAATATATCTTATATTACGTAAGGAATAATACAATGGATTCGTTTGAAACCATTTCTTATTTACATTTGAATGAAATTTCATAATTGAATTGTAAAAAATAGAAATTCCGTGTGATTTGAATTCAAATATTGTATTATATATTATATGAAATAATTCCACTTTTCATATAAAACACATAAATTGCTTTCAAAGTCTTTTGTGATAATCGAAAATTACTTATTCGGTTCATTAATTCATTTTTTCAGAAAAAATATATACAAAAGGATTGGAATCGAGAAATACAAAAGACTTTTGAAGAGAAAGAATATGAGCGCAGATATTCTGAAGAGAATTCAAGAGAAGAATAGCTTAGTTTGATATAAAGTTGGCTATAGTTGTATGGAGAGAGCACTAGTAGTGAACTATTGTGGCACTGGTAGATGTATTGCACATTTTTTTATGATCGCACGAAAGTTTCGGGCTTACAATGAATACAATAGTCAACAAAAGAATAGTTCTTATATGAGTTAGATTAGGAACATAGCCTTCATTGTGAGCACCTCTGCATCACTCTTATGTGCTCTTGTATGCTCTCACTCTTCATAACTGGCTGTGCTCTCTATGGCACTACCATCGATGCTATTCTGTAGACTATTTGAAACGCTTTTGTGTGGAACACATCGGAAACAAAACGGTGTAACTCTTCAATGAGACCTATTGTTTGTCAAACGATATTCAATGAGCGAACACACCATTGAATTCATGCAATTTAATACATACGACAGCACTCTATTGATTATAAATACAATAATTCAGACCACATATAGCAAACTCCCAAAAGAGTAGCCAACAATAGCTTATGTATTGCCACTACAAAAACCGTTTGCTTTTAATTCATTGGCAATAAGTTAGACATTGTTTCCATATATTCTTCTCATTTATTATGTATTTTTCACTATTTTAGTCTAACTATGGCTACGCTTTGACTGATAGTTGGCTTCACTACTGCTTAGTGAACAGCACATTGAACAGCGTATTGAACAGCATATTGACGTGTAAGTGACCCAAACGGTAACAATCGGGTGGCAAACAATAGTCGACAATCACTCACAATAAGACTGAGTTCCGGGTTTTCGCAGTTTTCCAATATTCTGTTTATACTAAATATTAAACCAAATATTAAAAATTTATTATCATTTTTTGGAAATCCAATGAAAAGCTATGAAAAGGTTTGAATCGGTCTATAATTATATAAGTTTTGAAACGAAAAATGTGGCGAATAATAGAATTTAATATAATTTGGAAAACTAACAAACAGTACAAACATTACAATAAACACATTTCACATTTGATATTGTGATACAAAGAATATAATAATTGTATACAAATTCAAGTGAAGCCATTGAGACGATTGTCATGAAATGAAGTTCAACCACTTCTTCAGCTATAATAGAGGCTCAAAGAGAGGAGAGATTGAAAATTGGGAATTATATGAATTGATGACAATTGAAAACTCCATTATTCTGTTTGTAAAAGAGAAGCCCAAAAGCTTTTGAAGAATTCTTAAATTGGAAACTACTATACTATATATGAAATTAGATATTTGGGTACTTTCTATAAACCTATTCATATCATAGCCTTTGAAGAGTATATCTCTTTTCAAAAGTAAGAAATTCACAAATAAATTCTCAAAATAAAAAATGAAGTGCTTTCAGAAAGAATTTGATTGTGTTGTATATGAATGGCTGTGCAATAGATCTGTTCAAAACATTTAATATTAGATTGTGATGTCATTTATTTATATAATAATTAGTGTTTGGCCTCCAATCAAATTCCTCAAACTTTTTTGGAGGAAATTCATTCAGAGCTCTACAAACAAAATAAAATCTATTAAACCGATAGAAGACCACAAATTATATAGTCTTTTGCAGTCAATAGTATTTACTCAATACCTTTACATAGAACATACTTTTGCACATCATTGATATCGAGGACAATAACAAATTTTTATAATAAAATTTAAATAAAAGAATTTATTTGAGTTCTAATTTGAAATTTGAATTTGAATTTTCTGTTCTTTTGAATAACCAATTAATTGAATAGTATTTGACGTATATATGAATCAAATATTTTGTTCAATTGAATAATCGATTTTCATTTAGCATATGTTTGTTTGAACTTCCACAGAATCGGTACTGTATTGAATAGGAATTCCCGCTCAGGTGTCGAGTTTCACTTGCACTGAATAATAGGCAAAACGTGAAATAAGTCCAACATTAATATAATATATGAATGGTTTGAATACAAAACCTGTTAACTCACTGTTAGTTCTCTTTTTACGCTATTCTTCTTATTTTAACAGAAATTCAATAGTTTTTTGTCATAAAAATAAGTCGATTGTATTCAAAATGAATGATAGAATGAATGGACACAAAGACCGGCAGATAATTAAACAAAAACCAAATGAAAAATAGTTTTCAATCGACTCAATGCTAAAAATAAAGAATACAATAATAATAACAAGCATTCAATGATGTTTTATAACTTTGAAAGGAACTGCACATGAAATGATGGCACTCCAAATATTTTTTTAAATCCAAATTCTAGCGATTATTAAAACGCTATAACTTTCTGTTCACATATCTGTGAAATGGTTTGAAAATATATGAATAAACTTTAAAATAATCTAAATTTTAAAATCAATTTTTGATTTCAAAGATAGTGTCAGTTATTATATGCCG
>JAQFZI010000476.1:0-15851 GCA_034695605.1 Eupelops occultus
GTTAGAATGAACTGAGAATATGAATGCATTGCGATATACATCTATTTTTAAAACAAAAATATAATAAACATTTAAATAATTAAATTATTGTAATTAAAACATACTTTTATTGAATCCTTTTTCAAAATAATATAATCGGAGACGGCTTTTGTTTCGGGCTCAGAAAACGCGTGCTTTCCGTGATATGTCTCTGAACATGGATATGAACTGCTACCAGCACTGCCCCAATGGAAACCGTAGTTTCTGTTGAATTGAAGAATTTCTACATATATTCTATTTCTTGGAAATTATTTTGAAAAACCTGTTCGGATCCACTCCTCGACAGAAAAGTCTATAAAATGATGAGAAATATATTTTCATAAAATATAAAAAATGAGTGAATTTTTTAAGATTTACCCCCAAAACGATGGATTGTGTGATCGGGTCTTTCTCCACATTCTGTCGTGAGTTCGGGAATCTATAGAGTAATGTATTAAATGAATATGAAATTTATATACTTTTAGATATTTTACATTCATATCCGTCGGGATTAGCGGAGGGCAGAATATAAAAGTCAAATATATTCAATAAATTTTTGACTTCATTGTTATCCGATGTAATTAACTAAAAATTAATCAAAAGATTTAAAAATCTCTAAAAGTATTGTCTCAAATGTAACCTTATTAGCAACGAAGAGGGCAGTGGAGGGTGCGATCCATTCTCTCGCATGAATTCCTATTAGAATACAAGAATTGCAATATTTATGTAAAATAGTTCAATAGAATGCAAACCGGCGTCGATCCAAATGATTGGTTTTTGAGAGCCGTCTTTGCTTTTGAATCCAATCTTAAACAACTTGAGCGGCCGGTTCTCTGTGGAGGTTCCAATTGTTTCCACAGCACTTAAGTCTTTATTAATGCTCTGCAAGTCATCCAAATACTGATAAATCTGTAAACAAACGAAATGATTAATTTGATGACAAAATCATTTTTTTGTGTTGAAGACCTCAGAGAGTGGGTGATAGGCATCGAAGAATGCGCTCGAATTTTGAGACCAGGACTTTGTACGATATAAGAGTTGGTCCTCATTTGTTTTTCTTTCCTGTTCTACTAAACTATGGAATTTGTATGAAAATTGTGAAAATTGTCTTTAAATCAATAAATAAATAAAAATGTTATCAATGCTTACTCTCCGACATCTTTAATGAGAACTTTATTTTTGATATTCTGTTGCGAAAGCTTTTGGCGGATATTTTTATAGATATCTGGAGATATCATCAAATCGACGCTCGAATTGACGTCTTTCGGTGTCGTCCAAAAGTCAATCTTCTTGAGAGGTGTGACCAAAGATGCATCGGTTGACAGTTCATTGAGATATTGGAGTTGAGTCGTGCTATAAGGCGTTAATCTTAAAACTTTGTAACCTTTATATTGCTTTCCAACACTTTCTCCAACTGAAGACAAACACAATACCAATGTTTGAGGAAATAGAAAGAAGAAAATACTGATTAAGTGCATCAAACGATTCATATTTTTGTCGGAGTCAGCAGAAAAGTAGAGGACTGGACACAAACCAACAATCATTAGATGTTTGACACAATCGACAAAAAATTAGTTTTTATATCCAACTCTAATAACTGACATTTTATTCAGAATGTGTTTCGGACTCAGAGACAAAAATTAATTTTGTTTTTCTACTGAATACCAGAGCGTATAATAAACGGCTGAATAACTATTCTGTTTAGTCATTTCAAGCTTTTTAACGATACAAAGACCTATTGTTCTCCTTATTCTGTGCCAAGTCTTCTCGTGTTTTTTCTAGAATTCAATAAATAATAAAAAAAAAGTAATGAATTTCTTCCGAAAATTATTTTATTTTATAAATTCTGTTCGTGTATTTCTGTCTGTTCTCATATTTTACCAAAAGATTACTCATATATTGTTTTCCTGAGATTTTCTTAAATTAATTCAAAAGTTTATTATTCAAAACAAAAGCAAATAATAATTTCATTTTCATAGAAAGGAACCGAAAAAATACTTGAATATAGGTTTTACAAACAATTTTTAACAGGATATGAATTTAAGGCTATTTAAAGTTTAAGGGATTCAGATTATAATTTGTCGGATGAAAGGAAGTAATTGTTACTTATTTTAGCAATGAATTAATATTTAGCAAGATGATAAGAATATTTACAAATTGTTTCTTAAGGAAGAATGAACTAAAATCTAATAATAATGTAATTATTATTTATATTGTGAGCGATATATAAATACAAATAACATAATATTATTAATATTTATCTAAAACTCTATTTGTTTTGTGAAGTTCTGACAAAATTCTCAGCAATTTATTGATTGGATTCTCTGCCAAAAAACTTATTGGAATTTCTAATTATAATGAGTGTCATCTCAGAGATAATTGTTGCTGAGAGGAAATCAAACATTACAAGAGCATACAGGTTATCTCTAGTAACAAATATTCTATACTGCTAAATTTAAGTTTCTATCAAGTTTATTCTTCATTTTTATAGTTTTAAGAGTCATGTTTTCAAATTAAACTTTAATTACGAAATATTAAATATTTTTATTTTTGTTTTACTCAAAACTTTCAAAATAAGCCAAAACTCAAAATGAATTTATTTTTGATAAGTTTTTAATGACAAGTGTTTACCGGTTGTAATGATTTCTCACGAAATCACAATTGAATTTCTTTATAGTTTATCACAAATATTCTCCAATTGGCGAATCAGTTATCACCTGATCTAAAAAATATCACATTTATGCTCAGATTATTTATCTTTTGATGAGTTTCAAGTTCAACACTTTATTTCAATTAAATTCTTATAATTTCAAAATAGTTTACCCTATTTTTCATTTTCAATAATTTTTTCCTTTAATATTATCAAATCAACTTTTTTACATAATTGATCAAGATATTTTGCCTGCTATTAACTATTTCAAGTTGTAATTGAACAAGCTAAAATTAAGTTTATAAATCAAGAATATATTATTTTTTACTTGATTCTGGATTCTGGAGTTTTGCTGGATCATAATTGTAATTGAATTAAAGGCGCCAAAAGTTTGAGTTTTATTCAAATTATTTCAAATATTTTTATTTAATAAACATATGATTAGAATAAATAAAAACAAAAATAATCTCAAAGTTTTAAACAGAAGTGAAACTCTATTGGACTCTATTTGCATATTATATCTGAAATTCTTATGAAAGTTGAGCTGAAAATCAAAGAAATTAAAAAAAAAAATGAAAATATAAATACGTATTCGGTTTTAATTGGTTCTGAATATCGATTAGAGCTACTAATTGACAATCAATTAATACTGATTTCTTAATTATAAGATAATAACCATTTTTTTATCGTATGTCATATGTCTGACAAATGGAAAATAATAGTGCACTGAATGAGCCGTTTATTTGATTCTCACCGAAACTATTCCGAAAATAATCCTTGAAATGAGTCAATATTTAAATCGTTTCTTTATTTCTGATTCTGTGGTTTGGATAAAGAACTTAAACTAAACTTTGTTTTTAATAGAGAAATGAATTGAAGAGAATTAGCGAAAAAACGATAAAATGCTTGAATTAAGCGATCGGTTAATATCTGTTGCCTATAATTAAAAATAAATCCAAAGATTAGAAAATAAAGTTTTAAATAAGGCGTTGAAAGAAAAAACATTAACCGACTCTCAAGTACTCTATTTATCAGTCAATTCAATCACTCAATCATTCAATTGAAGAGTCTTTTCAGAAGAGTATTAGAATTAGCGAAGAATATAACGTAATGTAAATCCAATACAACAGACAAATAATTAAATAAAAAATTGTATCAATTCTTAAGTATTGAATAAAAATGTTTTCATCGTTTCATTTGACTATTTTTCTATAATTTCTTGTGAAATAATAGATAAATAGTTTATAAAATGTGAGTATTTTTTGAATCATTTAATAAAATGTTTGTTATTTAATTATATTAAATGTATTTAAAGACCAATAGTTTCGTAATTTATCAGTAATTTAACAGATATTGCATTATATCGTTGTTTGCAGTACTCTATCGATAATCTTAATATAGTTTCGGAAATTTTGCTTTTTTCAGCAAAAATGAAATCAATCGATGAAAATGACTTAAATCTCAACTTCACTGCCAATAATAATAGACAAAAGTCTAATAGTTGTACAGAAAATGCGATCCAAGAAACTAAAAGCAAAGAATTTTCTCAAAATTGTACTAAAGTTACAATAAATAGTGATTCTGATGACTACGACGCCGACCAAACAACTGTTCCCCCACCAGATGGTAAGTTCTGGCCTTTGCATTGATTATTTTAATTAAAGTTAATTATAATATAATGACTTAATTGAGGAAAAGCTGTCAGTCTTTTATAATAAACTTAAGAAAGAAAAAGTTGTGTTTAACTATAGTTTTGATTATTTTTAAGTAAATTATTTTTATTATTAAATTATAGGCGGATTCGGTTGGATAGTAGTGTTCGCCTCATTCATGTGCAACGTTATAGTCGATGGTATTATTTTCTCATTTGGAATATTATTATTAGAGATATCAGAAGAATTCCATGAAAGCAAAGCCAGAACGGCATGGATTGGTTCACTCCAGGCCGGCTTCTATTTAATTATTGGTCCTATAGTCAGTGCTCTGGCAAATGTGTTCGGTTGCAGAAAAACCACATTATTCGGTAGTGTTTTGGCCACCACCGGATTTATACTCTCCTATTTCGCCCAAAATGTAGAAACACTTTATCTAACTTTTGGACTCTTAGGCGGTATTTAACTGAATATTATTTGAAAATCTTATTTCATTTAAATTTCATTAAATTTAGGGCTGGGCTTCGGTTTTGTATTTTTGCCGGCAATAGTTATGGTCGGCTTCTATTTTGAGAAACGCCGGGCGTTCGCCACTGGTATAGCTGTTTGTGGTTCAGGTAGTTTTGTTATTCACTTTTTTAAAACTCAAACTTTTAATTATTAAGTTTTCAATCATTCACTTCAAAGCTCTTAAAATAGTATTCCCTCATTGCAGGTATCGGTGCCTTTATGTTGGCTCCGGTCACACAGTTTCTGGTCGAACAGTTTGGTTGGAGAGGATGTGTACTAATTTTGGCCGGAATTACTCTGAATTGTGCTGTTTTCGGGTCACTTTTTAGACCAGTAGAACACTTAAGACATTCACAATCGCAGAAACCATTGCTTTTGCGAATTAAAGAGGCCAGGGATGCCTTATGGACTGAATCTGATGATGAAATAGATGAGGTGTCGCCCACTGCCAGTCAAAATAGCGCTCCTCCACCCTATTCTGAAATTGTCAATATTGAAAAAGAGACGACAGGAAAAGTGCATCTGAGTCCTGGCAAATATCTGGAGCCCCCGACTGACGGAAGGTGTCGGCGAAGGACTAAAAGCTATGACGAATCGCGAATGTATTTCAGGGAAGAAGTGCTTTACTCTGCTATGAGTTTGATTGTATTCAGGAATAGATCTGCGACAGGAATGAGTCAAAACTTAGATAAGAGCACAAAATTGAGTTCAATTAAGTCAGTGAATGAGTCGAAAGAAAAATCATCGCAAGAATTATCGGAATCGAAGGCAACCATAAGTTCAGTGCAATCAACAAATGAATCGAAGGCCTGCTTTGCGTCCACTTTGACTGAAATGTTTGATTTGAATTTACTTATGAGTCCATCATTTCTTTTACTCTCTTTGAGTGGATTTCTTTGTTTGACTGGTTTTTTCATACCCTTCATGTATATCGCAGATCGAGCAAAACTATTGGGTACGCATCCAATCATTTCACAGACAAATACTTATTATTTATAAATATATTGATTTTTGATTACAATTATCTAATCTTTGCTTTTTTGATGGAAAAGGCTGTACACCAGAAAAAAGCGCTTTTTTGCTGTCAGTCATTGGGATAACCAATACTATCGGTCGTGTGTTTTGCGGATGGATTTCCGATAGACCGCAAGTGAATGCCTTATTGATCAATAATGTTGCGCTCACTGTCGGAGGGGTCGTCACTATCCTTATGCCCATCTTTTGTGTCACTTATATGTCTCTTATCTTATACGGTGCTGTCTTCGGATTTTCAATTGGTATGCATTCAATCAAATCATTGAAGACTTCCGTAAAACTATATTTTGATTCTTTGTATTGTCATTCGATGTATAGCCTGTTTCGCAGCTCTTCGTTCTGTAATAACTGTCGAACTGTTAGGTCTGGAACGACTCACCAGTGCCTTTGGACTGCTTTTGCTCTTCCAAGGCATAGCAGTTACTATAGGCTCTCCCATTGCTGGTATGGATGGCCTTCCAAAAGGATCTGATAACATTTTATTTACAAATATTTTCTTATTCTTCCCCAAAAGGTTGGTTTTTTGACATAACCGGGTCTTATGATTATTCATTTTACTTATCGGGCTCAGCCATCGCTCTGTCGGGAATCATGTGTTTCCCATTGTCTGCAATCTCAAAGTGGGAAAAAGGAAAACCTGGTTTCGGTGCTATTAATTAGGTTTTATTTAATTTAAGTCCTCTTTTTCTCTCCAAACAAATACTTTTTTAACAAAAAAAGCCAAAAATCGCAAAACCTTTACAAATCATTTTTTCGGTCATATTTTGTATTCATTTAATTGTGATTTCAATTCAAACGCCTTTTAATTGTTTTATTAATATTTAATTTTTGTTTCGATTTTTTGACGATTTTTTTTGTTTACTCAATTCAAACCATTTGTATATCAAATGAGATTAAAGTCATTTTTGAAACACTCTTTTAATAAAAACTTAGTTAATTGATACCAAATCAGCTAAAAAAGATACAACCAAGGTTAAATTATTGAGAGATGGCCTTTCATTAATTAATGGAAAAATTGGTCAATTTGTTGTGACCTTGCCACAACTATATCGTTAGGAATTCCCAGTGATTCTTAAAAGAAAAAATAGTAAATTCAATTTGATTATAGACATAAAAAAGGAATTAATTGATTTATCAAAATATTACATTTAAATTGAGCTTGCACAATAGTTTTTTGAACTCATAACCAAATCAATTATCTAAAAAATTGGAGATTTTAAAGTCATAAACATTAGTTTAATTCAAAGCAAAAGCAATACTTTTGATAATCACTTGGAAAATATTTTTTTTAAAAGAATTTTTGTTGTTTGCAATCAATTGAATAACAAAAGAATGATTCAAAACTTCTGATAATTTGAATCGATTGGAATTCATTCTCACATTTAAAAAAATTATTCTTCAAATCATTCGCAAAGTGCAGCACAAAATTTAGTTTGTTTTAGATTTTAAATTAGTGTTTGAAGTAAATTAAGGTAAATCATACTTTGGTCTCAGATTGTGTCAGTTTCTATAATGACTTTTCAAAGCCTTTATAGCCTTTATTGACCATTAATACAGTTATCGTAAAAAACTTGAGTTAAACATTGTATTAAAGTTACAATCAATCGATTGTTTGAAAGTGTTTTTAGAGAAATCTATAATTCGAAGTAAACTATGATTTAGTTTTATTTTACATTTGAGTTTCGATAAAATTATAAATTTAATCTTCAGTCGAAAAGAAAGGATTTTCAACTGAAGTCAATTGAATTGATTTTTGTTGTGATTCTTCCTTTAAGTGATGTCTCTTAAAAACTGGATTCTCAAAAGTGACCACTTCTTTGGCGGGTTCCACCTCATATTTCACTGAGCCTGAGCTAATCTGAATTGGACTGTTAGGATCGAGAGCCTCATGAGGTGTAGTTCCCATTTGTAGTTCGACACCATCTTCATTATCAAAGCCACGAAAGCGGGCGAATGCGAAGTGAGACGTAATTCTACATAAGTTTAAATTTAAACACATTTTTAGTACTTTATATGAGACTTACCTTCTCTTCTTCAAGTAGTAACTGACTCCAACCGCACTTCCAATTAGAAACAGAATGAAAAATATGAAAAGGACCCATAGACCAGCACCACCTGTACTCCAATCAGTACTGGAATAGATTTCGATAGATTGCATAGAAAATAGTCCAGGACCTGAATAAGTGTCTGCCTTTGTATTAGCGGTACATTCAATGCATTCAAAGAATAAAATTTAAGAATCATTTGATACCGTCAATTGCGTATTGTTTAATTGCTTTAACCATTTTGTCTGCCCTTCCCTTCTCTTCCAAATCAATAGCAATAAATTGAAATTTTTGAGATTCAAGTTTATGAAGATATGAGCCAACAGTCAAATACTCGGGTTTTCTCTGAAATGCAATTATTATCCCTTCGATTAAATCGAGTTTAAAATCAGGTTTATAGCCAAATGTCAACATTGAGGCGCATATATCACAACAGTGTCCAACTGGTCTGATAGGATCCGAGCACTCAAGTGATGGACAGCCATACTTATCCACTGATTGACAGACTCGCGACAAAATCTGTGGCTTTTCATTTCCACAAACACATCCTTTAGTGTCAGTACAGATCGAGTTCTCGTCAATAACTAAATTGTTATTAAAGTCGTTTATATCAAACAATTGTTGGCCGACATCAGTGACAGCAAACGATTTAAAGTCTTCGTCGTTGAACTCTTTTTTCCAAATTTTCAATGATTTTATTTTAACTTTTGAATTGATTTTGACTTTAAATGAAGTGTTTTCTACAAAATAGACCGAATCATAAATACAAGGAATGCGTTCGATGTGAGGAATCGGATTCTTATCTTCAGAACGTCCACTGAATTTAATTTCATCAATCAATTGATTAACAGAAAATATATCAATAGTTTGATTCCAATTGTAGGGATCGAACCAATCGGTCTCCACTTTAGGACTAAACTTAATATCTGATCATTTTTAGAGTTTAGCAATAATTATAAAAAAATATATTGTATTGTAAGACAATAACCTTTTCCTTCGCAACCATTGACTTCTTGGTTATCAATAAGGCGTAAAGATGCCTTATCACCAAGCACGATTTCCCCGTTTTTGGGTAAAACCTACATTAATAAATGAAATGAGACCAAGAATTAAAAGCAAACTTACTATTTGTTTAGCACTTATTTGTTGATCCAAATAAATGACTGAGTTTTCAGGGAAAACAATTCTGTCGGAACCACAGGGAAGACGCTTTAAGTCCCAATTCTGGGTATTCTTGTAATCAAAGTTTGAATTCCAGATTTTTGTATTGGATTCACAAAAATTTAGAGAATTTATGATTAATAACAGAAAAAGAGATAGTTTTTTGTGAAAAGACATTCTGTTTTGGAGTCACTGAATCACTGAATCACTGAATCAAAATGAAATCAAATAAATTAAAGAATAAAAGCAATGAATTTTGAAATTTGATATAACTTTGATCTAAAACTTTACGAAATATTTCAAAATTGACAGAATATTGTTTCATAACAAAAAAGTATGGATTGACTCCCTCTGAGACCCACACAAAACATTTGACAAAAGATTTCTCTTAAAAATTATCTGAAATATGATATTAAGTCGAATATAATGTAATGAATGGGAAATTGCAGTCAATTTTGATTAATGTTATGAAAAATAACTGAAAAGTGATTCAAAAGAAATATTTAAATAATAATTTAAATTCAATTTAAAATCAAAAAAAAATGATTTTAAAAGATTATTTTAATCATTATTTAACCTTGTTTAAATTTAGCTTAAAAGCTACTAAAAATGATCATGCTTAAAAGAATAAAGAATTTCAATTAAAGTAAACAAATAAATTTAGTACAAAACAAAATTAATATTCAAAACAATTTTTATTAAATTAATAAATGTTGTTTAAATCAAATTTAGATTTCATTCGCCAATTTGTTAGCAAAAGCAATGAAGCCTTTGGTTGTTTCACTACAGGTCGCTCTTATTTGGGATGGAGGAAGAGTGAATCCATAGGTTCCTCTATCCCTCAACTCTACAGTATAGGCATATTTAATGCCGGCCCCTCCATAGGCCCAATCTAATAAATTTTAATTTTATTATATCAAAAGATCATTATTAATGAAAAATATAGATATAGGCCTTACCATCGGCTCCACCGGCGGCAGCGTCTGTACATTTAATTTAATAATAAAATTTAGTGAAATATAATTAAATAATTTGCTGAAGTACTCACAGAGAACATTAGTGGAGGTGCCCACAGTATATGTGGTGCCAGAGACAGATTTCAAAGCAGAGGTGGCCACCAGAGCCATACGATTCTGAAATACAAAATTTGTTTTATTGAAATAAAAAAAATGATAAAACTCACCAAATCTTTGTCGTGTGCGCACAAAGAACTGGTATAACCCTATTTAAAGATAATAAAAATGAATTATAAGATTTAATTTAAGTGAATAAAGAATTTTACCCAGGGATACAACCAGTATTGTCCATAAGAATGTACTGCAAAGTATGCCTTCACCCGATTCTTTATTGAAAGAACGAATTTTTGAACTGCATTTGTCTCGGCTTCCGAGAAAGCACTAGGTCCTCGATAAGTTTCAGAGCCTATCGATATTTAATATTTATTTGATTAAAGTAATCATATTGTGCTCACATTGATTGGTTGAAGCCCCCTGTCCACCCCATTGGTAACCGAAATTTCTGTTGGGATCGGCCCCTAAAAGATTTATGCTTTAAAATTATTGAATGTTATAAAAGATGCGAACCATAACAGGATCCATAGGGTTTCCTTGTCTTTCGCCACATCCTATCATTGGTATGGGTATATTCATACCTGTGCAGGAATTCAAACATAATGATTTGAGACTAAATTTAAAGACCTACCCATCAGGATTCAAACTTGGAAGAATATAGAAATCAAATTTTTCAAGGAGTGCCACAATTTCATGGTTTTTAGCCTCATATCCCTGAACTAGATTTTGAGCGAAGCATTGGGTAAAAGCAGGAGATATCCATTCCCGAGCATGAATTCCAGATTCGATAAAAATAACTGGCTTATTTTTTGATGACTGATTTTCACCAATTCTTATGAATGAGATATCTCTTCCTTCATATGATTTTCCAATGGTGTCGACCCCTGCAATCGATGGGTATTTGGACTGAATGACTCTTAAAAATTCTTGAATCTTTGGATATCTTTGATAGCTATCAAAATAGTTGTTCACAATATCAGCCTTTGTGTTGTTTAGTTTGCTAACTGGACTGGGCCTCCATGGCCTAAAAGCTCTCTGTTCTATAATTTGTCTATAATTTGTATTTTAAATAATCTTTAGTTTTATAGAAATTAAATAAATATTTTGAAAAAATACGTTTCCAAGTTGTCGATCAGAACCATTTTATTGAAACTCCTTTTCCCGAAAATTTTATCGAATGTATGATTGAGATGTGGTGGTACCATTACATCAACTTCTCTGTTCACATAGGATGGACCCCTCCAGAAATCAAGCTAAACAGGTATTCAGATATTTAGCAACAATTTAAATGGATTTATCATAATTTAAAAGAGGATTTACTCACTTCAAAAACATTGTCCTCTAATTCTCTTAAATAATTCAATTGAGTTTCAGTTTTGGGAATCAATCGGAGCACAGAATAGCCATTATAACTACGAACAGATTCCTCGCAATTGTATCTGAAGAAGAATAGCAAAAGTGTCGAACAAATCAATTTGAATGACATTTTTCGTTTGAAATTCTCGACCAAAAGCTTAACTTTCAGTCTGAAAGCTAAACAGCTTTTGACCAGATTTTTATTTTTCACATTCTTTTATTGGATTCGACTCCAAATTATTAATAAATCACTGATTATTTGATGTCATCCTAAAGATTATGTACTATATTTGTATAGATGTAAAATGGGAGCAATTAAATGATTCGATTTATTATTTGTCACATCTGAGGGTCGGCCACACTCTGCCCAATAAGGTATTATTTGACATATATTATCGATTAATGGGCTAATTGTGTGGCTCTTTGTCAACAAATAATATCAATTTATTCATTATTAGTTATGAAACAGTGATAGTCAAGGGGTATAGCCTAAATACCCCCTATTTTTTGGCTATAAAGGAAGAAAAAATACCAAAATTTCTTTGGAGGAATCTTTTTTCAAAATTTTAATATTACTTTTATGTTGAGAGAAAATTATTAAAGTTTTCAAGATTGAAATCTATACCCCCTATACTCCCAGTTTCAAAATTTTTTGTTCCCCCATAAGTCGAGGATCTTGCCCATCATTGCTTATGAAAACTTGTACAAGGATACAGGCATGCAGTGATGTTCATTCCGGAACTTTCCCT
This sequence comes from Eupelops occultus, assembly GCA_034695605.1. Taxonomy (NCBI): domain Eukaryota; kingdom Metazoa; phylum Arthropoda; class Arachnida; order Sarcoptiformes; family Phenopelopidae; genus Eupelops; species Eupelops occultus. Next base: position 12,247 of record JAQFZI010000476.1, read on the forward strand.
TTGGAGCTGCGGATGAATCATGGCAATTTTGATATTAAAGGCCATAATATTGGAAAGATTTATTAAATAATGTCAGATAACTAATTATTTTTTCATTCATATGACTCGAATTGCAATTTTATTTATGTTTTTATTTTGTGATTTATTTTATTCTCTGATATTTAATATAAAATACAATTTTGTAAAAAAAGATATGATTTAAGATATAATTAAAAACATTTATTAATTTATGAAATATTTGATTTAAAAAAAGTTATTTTAAATATTTCTAGAATTTATGAGAAATGAATATCTCATTGATTTTAAGCTCGATTTTATTGATTTATTGCTCTTTTATTTTTTAGAATAAAATATTTAAATAAAGAGCACATTTGATGAATATTCTAGGTTCTATAATCTAGAACAAATAATGATAACTTGTAAATGCATCCTACTTTTGTTTGAAAAATCGTTCAAGGTAAAAGGGAAATGTCACCAATGGATGTTTATAAAAAAAGAAATTAAAAACAAGGTTTGGATCAAATCAAATGGACACTACATTTACACCTTAATTATTTAGACCAGAATTTAGAAATGCCCTTGGCAATAAAGAGAGTAATCGTCAATTTTGAAATTTTCGCAAAATTTTGAAAATTCATGGGGGGAATGGGCGGGTTGGCGGGAAGTGGTTTAACGAACGAGATTATATACTATATCCCTTCGGTAAATGTAGTGAAAAATAACAAATAACTAAATTAGATAAAAAATTAAATTATTCTTAAGCATCTTGCTTAAAAATGTATGCTAATATTAATGTTATGTGTGCCCCGAACCATTTTTTATATTTATTATCTAATGTGCTTCGAATCAATTTGAAGTGATTTTGCAATTCAAGTGAAATCGTGACTCAATATTATAATAACTTATTTCCTAATATAATATCAGAAAAGTTTTGAAATTCATGTTATCCTCAAATGAATGACTTCTATCGACGAATCAATTAATTGTTTAAACAAAAACCATTGAATGCTTTTCAGGCGATTAACTTTTTATTTGAATCAATTACGTAATGAATACAAAATTTAAATATATTTAAAAACATATTTTCATGGATTCATTTCAAATTAAATTAAGAAATAAATGAAATTCTTTACAAAATCAATGAATTCTTATATAAATTCAAAGGAATATCACATTTGAGACTAAAATTGAATAAAATTTTATTTTTGTTGTAATTTATGTCAACTCTTATGAAGTGATAAAAACTATAATATTTTTGTTCATAAAAATAGTGATTATTTTTTAATTAAATAACAAAAAGTAAAAAATTAAAATTGATTTCATTTAATTGATTTAATACATAATTAGTGGACAAATAGATTTGTTATAAATTTACTTAAGTAAAGGATGAGTCGGACCGCAGAAGAGGTAAAAGAGTTGGCGAACTCTCACTTCAATCGTAAAGAATACGATAAAGCGATTGAGTTATACACCGAAGCCATTGATTTGGACGGAAATACTGCCGCTTATTATGGCAACCGATCGATCGCTTATCTTAAGAAAGAGTTTTTCGGCTACGCGTTGGCCGACGCCTCAAAAGCTCTTGAATTGGACAAGAATTACATAAAAGGTTATTACCGAAGAGCGGCCGCACAAATGGCTCTCAACAAGTTTAAACTTGCGGTCAAAGATTTGGAGACTGTGGTCAGATGTCGGCCCAGCGATAAGGACGCCAAGAATAAGTTGAATGAGTGCCAAAAGATTGTCAAACGTCTGGCTTTTGAGAGGGCTATTGCTGTGGACGAAGTGAAGAAATCTGTGGCCGAGTCTATAGACTTAGAGAGTATGTCTATTAGTGATGACTACGACGGACCCAAACTAACCGAAGGCAAAGTCACCGATGAGTTTATGTCAGAACTGATAAACAGTTTCAAAGACGGAAAGAAATTGCACCGAAAATACGCCTATAAAATGATTTTAGATGTAAGACAAGTGTTTGCGAGGGACAGGTCTTTAGTTGACGTCCAGATACCTGAAGATCACAAGTTTACAGTTTGTGGTGATATTCACGGCCAATACTACGACCTCTTAAACATATTTGCTTTAAATGGAATGCCGTCTGAGAGCAATCCCTACTTATTTAACGGCGATTTCGTGGACAGGGGCTCCTTCTCTGTCGAATGCATTCTAACTCTGATTGGATTCAAACTTTTATATCCAAAACATTTCTTTATGAGTAGAGGTAATCACGAAAGTCAGACAATGAATCAAATGTATGGCTTTGAGGGTGAGGTCAAAGCCAAATATACGGCCCAAATGTATGAACTTTTTGCTGAAGTGTTCAATTTATTACCTCTGGCCCACTGTCTCAATGGACGGGTACTTGTAATGCACGGCGGACTCTTCGCCAACGATAACGTCACTCTCGACGATATACGCAATACTGACCGCAATCGACAGCCGCCCGACGAAGGAATAATGTGTGACATTTTGTGGTCAGATCCTATGATGGTCAGAGGAAGAGCTCCATCTAAAAGAGGTGTTGGCGTACAGTTTGGACCCGATGTGACCGAAACCTTTTGTAAACTCAATAAACTGGATTACATAATACGTAGCCATGAGGTCAAACCAGACGGATATGAAGAAGTATTTGGTTTCTTCATTTCAATATTTAAGAAATTTTTAGAAACATTTGTTTTAATTGTTAATGAATTTTAGGCACATTCGGGGAAATGCATAACAGTATTCTCTGCGCCCAACTATTGCGATACAATGGGAAATAAGGGGGCATTCATTACATTGAATGGAAAAGATCTCAAACCCCAGTACACGACTTATTCAGAAGTGCCTCATCCCAATGTCAAGCCTATGGCCTACGCTAACAGTCTATTCTCATTTATGTGACACCACATCGACTCTAAGATTAAAATACAATTAAGTGAACAATTGATGAGTAAAACAAATAATAGGAACTCTTCTAATGTTTATTAGATTTTTTGATTTTTCTACAAAACAATTATTTTACAAAATGTGATAAAAAAGAAATTATCGAAACAACTATTTTGTTTGGAATTCACTAAATTTCGAGTCCATAACCAACTCATTGATGGCTTCAAAAGGAATGCAATTCTTTTTTGTCTTAAAAAGACTTTTAAGAATAAATTAAATTTACTTTAATTCAGATTTTTATTAGTTTTTTGGAATTATCATTGATTTTATATAAAGTTTTGTCCAAAAAAGTCATTTATTATTAAAAATTTTTGCTATTTTTGGTTGAATTCATCTGAAATTATATATATATAAAAATTTCGTTCGTCGTCGTCGTTGGTGTCGACACCATTGTTGTAGAAGATCTCAACTTTCATTCAAAAACTAATTGTTTAAAAAAATGTTGAGATGTTTAGAATAGTATTGTTATGCGATTAACAATAATCAATAAATTTTCAAAACTGCTATCATTTAACTACACTCCGTTTCTTTGAATTAAAGACACCCCTGAAGAATGGGAACCACTCAATACTTATTTCAATAATAGTAATAATTTAAAATTAATTCTGTGCAAAATTAATGGCCCTCCGCTTCGCTCCGGGCTTAAGCTACCTTTAATACACGAGTTGCCTGTGCGC
>JAQFZI010000477.1:0-15848 GCA_034695605.1 Eupelops occultus
ACTAGAAATGTTTTGTTTGTTTTTCACTTTCAAAGGTTATTTGAACTCTAGAATGAGTTCACTTCTAATTGTTTTAATATTATTTTTCTATTTTTTCTCTAAAATAAACATTTCTTTCACATTAGATATAAAGACAGAAAAAAAGATGTCCGTAAAGCCCAACAATTGACTAATAATAAGTCAATTCTGTTATGACTCATAACTTATGAACATTGACTTCAATTTAACAATAGTTGATCGCTGAGTAATCAGTAATTAATAATTACCTAATAATAGTAATAATAGTAATAAATCTCTAATTCAAAGTAAAATAAAAATAAATGAAATTTTAATTTACACATAAAATAATTCCTAAATTTATGTAATGATAAAGATATCGATTAGTTTTTGAATTCAAGTATTGAATAAATTTGTTGAATATTTGCATCGATTAAAACATTGAAAATTTAATAAAATTTTGGTTTTGAAAAAGTTATCACAAAATTTTCTTATGAATAATAAACAGATGATTATCTTCTGATGTATTCTTTGATAAGAAATGTCATTTTTGTCTCTAATTATTAATTATTTTTTATTAAATGATTGCAATATCTTAAAATATGCTTGATATGGTTGAAATGGCTGATGAAGCATGGTAGAATAAAAAATTAGAACTTACTTCTCGAAAAATTTTATCAAATGCGTGATCCAAATAAAAACGATAAAATTAATATCCAAGATAATTATTTTAAAAATATTTAATATAAAGTTAATTTTAAATGAATTATTCTGAGATAATATAAAAGATTTAGAGAGTAATCTAGCCATAATCTAGCCATAATGAGTAATCAGGATGATCTGAATAATTTATTGAATTAAAAAATGATGAATATGTTCTAGAATTTACAAATCTAACCGCGATGTGTCTCATGTGGTGCCAAAGTATTTTGCGATATGTTCTCAAAGATATGGTGTTTAGAATCGAGAATAGTCTTCATATAAATATTATGCGTTTCCACAGTTTGTACTCTCAGTTCTCAAAGTTTTTTCTTTGAGACTTTCTTTGAGTGGAGTGCAAACGGATGCACTGGTGTCGGGTTTCATCCGAGTGCTCGGCAGAGTTGCACATGTAATCCCAGAAGGGGATAGCATTGCACTGGAAGGGAACGCAAGACAAGAACCACACTTACAGAGAAACTGCACTCAGAATCAGAGCCAAAAAGACTAATGCGTTAGAAATAGCAGAACAAAAATAACTTATGTTTGAAACCATATTATTCCACACTATTTATAATTATTTCTGTTTTCTCTCTCAGAATCGCACAGTTTTTTGTGAACACATTATTTGTTTATTTATTATATAAAATCAAATTTCAAATTAGGGCTCAATTCTCCTTTGAGTACATAATAGTTGAACACAAAAAAAATTATTTTATCGATTACCAGATTTTACCCCTAAAAGTGTTGAGGAGTTGAATAAAATATGAATTTAGGGCTTGTTTTGGTGTAGTGCCAGTGCTGTCTGGACAGACAATTACAGCTGGTTCTTATAAACGGGTGCTCTTTTGGCTAGAGTTCACCCAAAGCCCATAGCGTTTAAATGCCTACAAATTCATTATCTGTTTCATCAAAGAATGTGAGACGGAGTGAGAGCAGAGCACAAACACAGACTCAACTGTGGAAAGAGTGGTAACCCTAAGCAGCGGAGTATCTGTGATAACCATCAGAGCAGAGCTCGTTTGCCTCAAACACACAAAATATATATACAACGAAAGAGAAGAAATCTTTTTATTGTCAGTGAAATTATCTTATATGGGATTACAATATCTCTCACCTAATAAGCGGTGCATATGTAGGACCGGGCGCTGGCATATTGCGATATTCGAGACTTTTGGGGCCACTCCAGCGCTTGGGGTCGACAGTGCGGCCAAATCAAAATGAAAAACGCAAAGAAGCGAATACATAGACGCAGCTGGAATCGGGTCCCAACTCCGCATAGGATGCCTGAGTGCCGCACAACACAACATTCAAAGAACTTTCTGTTTGTTATCTCATAAAAGCATCTCAATTGTGGTGAACTCATGGCCTATGAATGCCTGTGCTTACAATCTTATTCAGAGTCCAAACACAGAGAATTTCATTGGAATATTAGCCCTATTCTGTGCTCTACACGTCTGTTCCGACCAAAGCTACAAATTCTAATCAATTTTTTCTTTTTTAAGCTAAATGTTAAGCAAAGATTTTTTTGTTAACATAAAAGCATTTGATTTTTCTATTATTTTGAGTTATGATAGGAACGCGACATAAGGCCATAAAATGAAGAACAGGTCAATTTTGTGAATGCAGTTCTATCAACGAATAGTAATGACCACCAAAGAAGTAGATCGTTATTAAATGCTAAACGAAAGCCTAAATTATATGTTTTATGTCTGAACATAAGTAAACATAATATTGGTTATGGCTTTCGATGGGTTGTAGGGTGTCTGTGCTCAGAGCCTCCCTGATTACAGGTTACGAGCTGTTAGCGGTTGTGTTAAGTGTAGTACTCCAGTAGCACAGGTCTAGCACTCTATACTCTATAATCTTCATTCTTAAAGTCAAGGCTCAGCCAAAGTGTGACTCGGATTGACGTAACCGATAGTTTGTCAATCAATAGTCACTTGTCTTTCAATTCAAAGGTCTAACAATTGGTCCGAAAATGGAAACAGTATTTTGTTTGTATTTGAAATGATTTGAAAGTATTTTGAAATTATTATAATTTATAAGTTCAATATTGACATGAATTTTGTTTTGTCTGACTCTTCAATACAAACATTGATTTTTGAATAAACGTGAAAAACATAACATTTAATAATAGTATAGTCACTAATGTTCTGTTCAAAGCCATAGTTATCATTTCAGTCAGTTATCTTCAAGACATAGGACGGGATGCAGACTCAACAGTCTATTACATTCACTATCTATTTATAGAACTGAATAAAGGCTCAGGAATTAGGACTGACTTATGAATTATTTTTTTAAATATTTAAAATCAAAATTATTGTCTGAGTTTTTCACAAATTATTATTATTTTTATATATATTTATATATTCTTTGAATTTTGGTTACAATTAATTGATTATCAATTCATTTAAATTACACAAAAAGGGATATTAAATCACCAAAAGATCACCAGAAATAAAATCAATTCACAGATAAAATTGAGTCATCGATAATATGGTTGGAAAACTGATTCAATTTCTTTCATTAATTGTTGTTTCGTATAATAAATAAGAGTTTTATGAACTGAAATGAAATGACTTTATATTCACTGTTTGTCTTTCATTCGCCGATAAATCAAAAGACGTTTTGCTTTCAATCAACTAATAAATTGATTTTATATTCACTTGAATTCACTGTTGAATCACTGGAATGTGTGATAAGTCAGTTCTGGTCTCATAGTTGCGAATGTGTTCCTCCAATGGATCCGTAGTCGAGGCCCGAAGCGGCCGCCACTGCACTTAACTGAAGCATTGTCTCAGCAGAGGTTCCTCCTGAGTGCATGACTAGTGCAGTCGGCGCCACATCTGCTAAATGATGGGAATGGTGTGGATGTGTTGCCGCTCCGATGTGATGGTGGTTGAGGCGAAACCCGTGATATAACGCCGATTGAGTGGCCGTCGCCGCCGACTGACTCACAACAGAATTCAATGGTTGATGACTTGTATTCGACGGATGATTACCAATACTATGGATCAGGTGATCGGAACCACTGCTGGTTCTTAAAGAAGTGGCCTCATTGGACGAATCATCGCCGCTGTCATTACCAGAGTTGGAAGAGTCGTTGAGGCCTTTGCCGCCCGACTTAATACTTGTTCCACAGTTTGTCTTATCCGACGGATCTCTGAAATATTATTATTTTTGACGTTTAGTTACTTTAAGTGACAAATCATAGGCTAATGCATTGGGAAGGCATTTGACACATACCTATCTTTAGCCTCAGCCGCTCTATCCCTCTGTCGCCTATTTATAAAACAATCGGAGATAAGTGTAAACAAAATGTAATTCAAACTCTACTCAAGTGATAATTCGTACCTATTTTTGAACCAATTGCTTACTATTAACACAAGTATTGAACAAAATTTGAGAATAATCTCAATTAGAATAATATTTGTTTAAACTTTCATTTATTTATACCTTGAGTTGTGGTAAGTCCAGTGCCTTCTGCTAACTCCCGCTTCTCTCTCGGTGAGGGGTAAGGGTTGTGGGCGTACCACTCTCGAAGTACATTCCTCGACTTTTCTTTGAAACAATAAGAGGTTTCTTCGCCGTCCCAAATGGTTCGGGGCAGTGGAAACTTGCGTCGGATCCGATACTTTCCAACTGCACCTAATGGTCGGCCGCGTAGTCTTTCAGCTTCTATGTAGTGAGCCTTCAGCCAAAGATTCTGTAGTTTTGGATGAGATGAAGGACTGAAGTTATGACTTTCCAATATTCTGTAAAGGTCTTTAAAATTGCCCCTGTTCAAATGTATAACAAACAAACTATTAGCTTATTTCTCAACATTTTTTATTTTTTCCTATAAAGAAATCTCAAAAATCTTTTTAATAAAAATCCCATTATTGCGGAATTGCGGTCAAAACCCAAGAATCAAAGTCATGTATTAATTGAATGATTTTCCTCAAAAGTTACTCGAATATAAAATAATACAAAGAAAGGCTTTGTATTAAAATTAAAGCGATTTAAACGTTAAAACTTTAAAAGAATCAAAAATTACTAAATTAAAAATTAAAGGAAATTATTACTAATGTTAGAAAATATTAGTCATTTTGAATGACTTCAAAGACTAAATGATTATATTTAGAAAATGAGGAACAGTTTAAGTTGTTTTTCAAATTAAACGAATCGTTAAAAAGAGGCTTCTCTTCTAGATTTGAGTAAGAATCAAATTATTCAAATAAATCCAGGTCTGATTATATGAGAGGATTAGAAGATGAAAAATTTGTCTTTCAATGATAAATATTAAGATAATAATTTGAATAATGTTAATTTTTTGAGCATGCTTAAAACTCAATGCATTTTAAGCATTTTATTTTTGTTCGATTTGAAAAATAATCAATATTTGGGATCCTTTGGGGCTTTCGGTTAATTAACGAGTTGTTAATGTCTTTGATTGCGAGCAGAGATTCCTTTCAATGAAATTCATTCAAAGGCTTACAACAAATAATAAATTAAATATAATTATTGTTTTACTCACACTTTGGGTCATAATTAAGAAATCAATTATAGATTAATATTCGCGATAAAAGTTAATTTAGATAATTCTGAGTAATTATCTTCTGTTTATTATAATGAACATGCTCACTTCAAATAAATATTCATAAAAGATAAGCTCATTTTCTTATTTTTAATCACAAACAACTTGATTAAAATCTTCATTATGTGAATTGTGGAAATAAATGACCACTAAATTAGTGAAAAGGTGTTAGCAATTGATTCATACATGTATTGAATGAATAATGTGCTAGAATCAAAATCGTTAACACAAGTGTTCGCACAGTTATTCAATGTTTGTTTGATTATTCAATGGATCAATGAATGCATTAATCATTTGTCAGATTATAAATACTATTTTAAAACTGAAATTATGTCAACTTTTGCTACGAATAAGTCTGAATCAAAGCAATTAAATTAAATTTAAATATCCAAACAAAAAGAGGGTTATTATGTTAAAACATACTTGTTTATCACTTGGGAAAACATTGAGTTTATACAACTTATGTATATAAACTTATTTTTATTAATTGAAAGACTGATTATTAATCTAATTACAAATCAATTGAAATGGTTTTAATAAAAATAATATTGAATTCAATTAAAATTTTCATTATTTCAATTATTAGTGGTTTTATTCAAAAGGAATTTTGTGTTATTTCAATGAAATTCAATTGAAAACCATATGCTCTTTAAATGCCTATTCAATTGAGTAATACTTTCTTTTAATTTAAAAATAACCAAGTTGACAAATTTATAATTAATCTAGGACCGAAATAAAATAAAAGCAATTACAATTACATTTACATTTAGTTTAAGGCGAAGAACAAATATATTTATTTATTTACTGGTTTCAAATTTTCTCATAAATTCTTTGATTATGGTTTTGATAGTTCTGTGAGAGAAATGCAATTTTTCAGTCATTCCCTCAGATTTATCGCCAAATTTTAGTTGACTTCACACAAAAACCAGACGTTTTTAAATTAGTGGCAAAGTTTTTATAATACTTCCGATCGACGATATATTTAATTCTGAGTTATGGTCTTCACTGATATTAAACAAAATTAAAAGAAATTCATTGATAGAAAAAATTTGTGAAAAAACTTGTTTCCAATGTTTGACTTCAAAACCAAATCAATAAGACTTCAAATGTTTTCCAATTAATCTATGCTTTAGTTTTACGTCAAATTCTGAGTGAATTAATTCATAGATAAGTAATTTTTCTTATTTTCGGTCCGACTTTTAAATTAAATGAAATCAAAATTCAAATTTGAATTCTTGTGAATGAAATCAATTTCAGACATTTTTGACTCAAATATTTTCAAAAAACATGTCTTCAGTTGAAATAAATTGATCACAACTTTAAATTAATTAATGATTATACCATTTTCGCATATTTATCATGTTAGATTTCATTATGGCATGTTAATTCCATTTAATAAATCTTGATTACTCAAAAGTAAGCCTCTTTATCATCCAAAATGACCAAAAGATTCGTGAATTCGCAGTCAATGTTAGCTTCGATTCAAATTTAACATTTATCCAAAAAATGTGATTTGATGTCAGATTTGGTAGTTTTATGTTAGCCCTCACCTATACTAGTATTAGCACTACCTTTCAAACCCAATTAAATTGAGTTAACAAACATCTTATAGCTTAGAATACATTACAACCAATTATTTTGGTCTAAAATAACGATAATCTGTTTAATCGTATTTTGAAATCTTTGTAAAAAACATGAAAAGAACTCCGAGTTTTGTTTCAAACTGTGTTTAATCGGATTAAATCTTAATTGAATTTTGTTTGACATGACTTCTATTCTGACGTTTTGGACAAAATGATGGCTAAACCAAAAATATATATACAATACGACATTTTTCCTAAATTGCATTTAAGAAATGAAAATTGAGATGTCTTTGTTGAAATAGGATTGATAGTAAATTGTGTGATTGTGTAGTTGTGTAGTTGTGTGATTGTGTAGGTTCACTTATTTTCTATTCAATTTAATTAAATAAATTTCAAAAAATCTTTAATCAAAGCGTAAGTTTTTTTCAAAAACATTTGTATTGAATGTCATAAATAAAGTCAATTGAATAGAAGACATGAAAGACATGAAATTTATCACATTTTAATACGAAGGTTAAAACTGATGTCAAACCAATTGATTGGAAGAAAAACTGAATAAATTGTATACAAAAATATGAATCAAAAAATCGATTGATTGAGAAAAAAGTCATAAAATCTTAATCAAATTGAAGCAAAGAAATGCTAATAAACTTTAATCTAGATAAGCGTTTATATTGAAAATTGCAAAATATTCTCTGAATTTGGTTAAAATATTTGATCAGCATCAATTTTGTTGTATTTGTTTCTCAATTGATATTCAATGAATTTAGATTAGATTAAGAATTCAATAATAAATGTATTAAAATATTTAATGTTTAGCTTCAAACCAATGGATTTGATTTGAATAATAGATTTATGGTCTGTCTATAAAGAGTCACGAATTAAATGAAATAATCAAAAAGAGTATTAAACAGTTTTTTGGTTTAATATCAAAATTAATACATCAAATAGAGATGTGATGAAAAAAGCCATTTATTAATTCAATGAACTATTCAGATAAGAGCACTCTTTTGTTCATTCAGTTCGCATGAAAATCAAAATAAATTAAATCGTGATTTTGAGACCAAATATTTCTGAGACCCATTATCTCTCTCTCTCTCTCTCTCTCTCTCTCTCCCCTCCCTCTCCCGAATAGTTTTTATTTCTATTAAATTTGTAGTGAAATATAAATAGTTATGAATTTCAAGAACATCGCTATTAATAACAGAAAAGATAAAAAATACGATATTATTGAAAATATTCGGTTTCGTTCATTGAAATTGCAAATTAATGTACGGACGGGTCGACTGCAAGGCCAGCCACAAAATGCCAGTAAAAGCCTGTTTTCTTAAAGAATTTGAATGATTGCTTACCTGTTAAATGCTACCAAAGCCTTGGCTTTTAGTACTGACTCATTCTTCTGCAACTGTTCACATGCAGGTAATGACCACAGAAATCGTCCCAATCTTTCGATATTTCCCGATTGTTGCAGAACTTCACAAACACAGGCGACCTGTTCCTGAGTGAAACCAAATGAGGGCAACATTGCTGGAGACTGAGGGTTAGGGCATGAAGTGACCGAAAGGCCAGAACTGGTCACTGGGCCTAACTGTCCACTTAGAGCCACAGCAGCGCTGGTCATACCAGGGATTTGAATGGTGGAGACATCGGTCATATGTCCGACAATCATCACAATTGACAAACAACTCAATCAATTCATTAAATGTTTATTCGATGAAAATTAAATGATTTGTCAGATTTGTAGATAAGAATTGATTAGAAATAAGTCTGAACTCAAGTCTGACTTATTTTCTAAACAAAACACCAAATGATTAGAAAAAAGGGCACACTTTTGACAGATTTGCCGACAAATTTTCACTTTAAAAAAAAGTTGATTTTGTTTTTATTTTTATTTTTACGTTTGTATTCACTCAGACTCAGAGACTATCGACGATCCAATCTTTAGAGCCTTGAGGCCAACAGAGCAACAGTAGGACCAGAAGCGATCCCCAAGTATTATATACTAAGCAAAGATGGATCAACTGTTTTACTGCTCCAAAACTCAAGAATTTGTTGTTTCTGTTGAGGAAAAGCGATGACTTGAGTCGCAACTCGAGACTCAATGGTTCAGATGATGGAGAAGAAGAACCGAAACATTTAACTAAAAATAAGGGCTTATGTGATGCTTAGATCTGGTAGAGCGCAAGGCATGCCTTACATTATGCAACTGCTAATGTGAGCCAGACTTGCCATCAGTCGTTCCCTTACAACTCAATGGCTGCTCAATACAAACACCGACTCTACTATTGGCTCAAAAAAATTTACTCAGCATTAATATCGCCGCCCGTTTCCATACTTTTCTCTCGTAGTGCAGTGGAAGTACTTTTTTGATTCCTTCCATCCCTTATTGCTCTCTCTCTCTCTCTCTCTCTCTCTCTCTCCCCCTTTCTCTCTCTTTCTCTCCCTCCCCTCCCTCTCCCTTTATTTGAAGCAAAACATTGAGTGAAAATAATAACTCATTAATAATATGTTTGAGGATTAGATACTTTGGAAATTAAGTTTCATCTGAATGTTCACAATAAGTATCAATTGATACATAATTATATGAAAACTAATAAGAAAATTGATTTTTCACTTTAATCTCTTTAATCGGTTGAAGAAATCGTTTATCTCAACAAATATTTGGGGAAAAGTGTCGCTCAGAATAAGTTAAAACTGCATAACTCTCGCAATTTTTTCTTCAATTGCAAGACTCATACAAAAAAGTGTTATTAGTTTTTGGGCTATTTTTAGACTTTTGAGAGTTTGTTAAGTTAAGAGTCTGTAATGGGAGTCGACTGTAATGGGACTGACTGTGAGTTTTGCGTGTCATGAAATTTGAACACTTGTAAAAACAAATAGACTTTTTTGAATAAAACCATTTCTTACTACAGTTCAATACAAATACATTAATTATCAAGATGAAACTCCGCTTCAGTGTTTTTGTTCAATTTCCTTGATTATTTTAAATTGTTCTCATCAAAGAAAATTACCTTGTATGAGGAAAAACAATTTATACCATTGTTATTTTCAAGTTTAAATAAAATTGTGAGAATATATTTGCAAATTATTTAAAATATAAGTTATAATAACTATCAAATTTTAACAAAAACAAGTCCAAAACAAAACTATTCTTCTTATTGTTGACTGAGTTGTGGTCATTGTATTATTTTGAATGCATTTCCCGCTTATTATTTCCGGTCATTCTGTGAGCAGAAGAGAAAGGAGTGAGAAATGTGTTCAACGAAAGAAAAAATTGAGCCAAAAGTGCTGTTCAGTTGATGTGTTTGGAGTATTTGTCTGACAAAAGGCACTTCACTTACAGTGACTTCTGATGACTTTATAGTGCTTTTAGGGCTGAGTTGAGGGCAGAACAGCTTCAATAACGGATCAATTCTTTGAGTTTTTCAGTAAAATTGTATTTGAATGCAATGAATATATGCTTTGGTTTTTGGATTTTATGTTTGAAATGTGTGTACAAGAAATACAACAAAATACATACTAACCTAACGCTAACATATTGTTGGCTCAATTCATAGTCATTACGCACTCATACATAGTGTGTGCCATTCATTTAGGGAAATACTGCACAACAGAGGAGACGTCGTTTCGGTTTTCGAATTTATGTAAACACATTCATGGCTTTTACCGCCGGTTCACAGGAGGAAAATTTGGTGAAACGCGCAGTCGGTTTATTACTTGCCTTTTGCCAACGACTTGGGTTTACAAAAGAAATATTCTGTGCCCTATTGTATATATACTGCAATACAGTATGAGATCTGTTTTGTACACTAAAACACTATTGCATTCATTGAATGAATGGTTTGGAGTACAAACCAGAGTAAAGTTTCAGTTTCAACAATTTAGTTGGAGAGCAATGTTAGCTTAGTCAGTTTAGTCAACCTCTCCTCAGCCCTATGTCAGTTCTGGCACTACTAACTCAATTGCACTCAGCCTCTGCTTTAAAAGCATCACACAATTGAGTTAAGGTATACAACACTAAAAACCATTAAAAGTGTATATAATTTAATGCTAACTGTGAGTAACTGAATATCAATAAGTGTTTCCAATATAACCAAATCTCTGTTTATATAACCAAATGAGCCTAAAATGTAACTCAATATCACATTCTTTATATTCCTATCAAATCAAATCTCATATCAATTAATAATCTTTTTCCTGAGTATTCATTTTTGTTCACTCTTCGTATGCAATCATTTCTGGGACTTCAGACAAATCGAGAAAAACTACAGAATTAGAAAAACTGCGCCAAACTCAAAAAGAGTCAGGGATTGGCAAAGAAAGTCAGACTGGCTTCAGGTTCGATGCATTCAAAGAGATGATGAGCCAAAGCGAACGCATATTATTGAATGTTTGATTCAATTACATATAAGAATGTATTTTTGAAAACATTTTTACCGCAAATATATAAACATCTGGTTTACATTAGAGGAAGTTCTAATTTTTGATAATTTTGGTTTTCGTGCTGAGTTTACAAGTTTTAAAGTTTCAAAGGTTTATTTATGTCTGGATGAGCTGCGGGCAAATAACCATTGAGTTTCTCATGAGATGTGCACTTTTTATCGCTTAGATATTGTTAGGGATGCGAACTCTGGTCGCCATTTCTCTATTAAAAGCCATTATAGCTATTGATTATAATAAGGTTCGGATATAAGTGTACTATCATTGCAATGATTGCCAGGACTTAGAAGACAATCGCTTAGGAATTGAATTTTGGTTTGTTAGCAGAGATAGAGAGTAGAGCCATACAAAGCGGTCACGCAATCCTATTTAAGAGGGTGAGAAAAACAACCCAATTTAAAAAAGTTTTTTTTCAACTCAAAAAACCATAGTCTCGATAGCAGTTCTCATTCAAAATTAACACAACATTTGCAAAGAAAAATTCTTTTGAAAACATTGCCAATTACTCTGAATCACGCATTGCCACTAATCATTACCGCCCTTTAGTCCGACACATTCAATCATTCCACCGCCTCTTAGCTCTCTCTCTCTCTCTCTCTCTCTCTCTCTCTCTCTCTCTCTCTCTCTCTCTCTCTCTTTTCTCGCATTTTCTTCCCATAAACAGAGGGACAAACTCTAAGAAAAATGAAATGAAAAATATATTATATGTATATATAATACATATAAACACAACTCTGAGATTCTTAACTAAAGTCCGATTGCATTGAGGGTATCAGTTGTTGTGCAGTTCGAGCACATGTTCTGTTAGAGAGATTGCACGCCTACCTATTGAGTCACGGTCTCTGCACTACCTGAATAGAGAATGATTCGGTCATATGAATAGGACCCGAATCAAGTTGTTTGAGTGGTGGAGACTCTTGAATGTAATACTCGACTTTTGGAGTGAATACAATGACAACTAGTAGTGAATTACACGCCATTGTCTGCAATTCGTATATATTTCTCTGTTGGCACTGATGTTGTACTGCGAGACCCATTCATACCCTTATAATAACTGCAATAAGTCTGAGATCACCTCTTATTTCAACCTTTGTTGGACTGACACTATTGGAGAACAGTCTCAGGACATAGCTGCTGTGACAGTCCGAGCAAATTGTCATTGAGTTTGACTTATGACTACCAGTCCTAACTACAATTGTTCACTTTTTGCCATTGATTGACAATTTTGTTAAGAGTCACTCCTCTTCTTTTGATCGACTGTTTATTTTAATGGTTTACATCAATATTTGGACTTCTGTTTCATGTAATTGCAATCAATTAATAGATATCTAATATGATATCCAACTATTTGTTAATATTTGTTAATATGATTACTATTTGTAAACTAATATTCATTTTAAAAGGAATACAAAGAAAATATTATTAAATGTTTGGAGCATTCAATCAATTTGTGGAATCAGTATTTCTCTCACAGTTTCGCCTTTGAGTTCGACTACAAGTCATGGTTTACGAGCAGATCGTATTCATTAGACTCTTGTAAACCTTAGTTTGGAAGACAAGTATTACTTTTCTAATGAAAGATAGTTTTAAATGAATAGTTTTTTGCTCCAACAATGAATAGAAAGGCCGACTTGAAAATAAATGAGCGCCCTGGGCTCTTTTCCAGAAAGGCTATTAGGATTGAATTTCAAAATTATGAAATAGATTTGTAAATTCGCAATGCATTGAATACTTGCCTTTCTTAGAGACCATAGGCTTACAATTATTGCAATAATTTTATATTTCAATCAATTTCTATGTTTTGTTATTATTATGAGAAAAGTTAATGCAATTTGTGTTTTGATAATCACTTTTGTATTGAATACAAAATAAAACTTATGTTCAGATTCTGTCTGTAAATCAATAGTAGAATAATTGATTGTAAACACAATCTAATAATGATTTGTCAATTGAAACAAAACCAATTAAGAGGACAATCAATGGGACCAATGAGTGCTGTTCTATGCTGTGCTCTATTGTTAATCATAAATCAGTATCGCTTTCAGTGAATGACGGGTAGAATAAGAGAGAAAAAAGATTCAGTCATTCGGTAATGCATTTGATGTTTACCTCATTCAGAGCTATGAGAACCGCAGCCATAGACAATAAAGTAATGTAATCAATAGGTAGAGCTCAGACACACAGCACAGGCATATCAAGTAAGCCTAGGCTTCGGTACTGTACGGGTATATAAATGCATTATACGGCACGTGCTTATATGTGGTGCATATATTGGCTCAGAAATATGATCTCTATGTTGTCAATTGAAGAACTTGACCCCCACTAGTGTGTCCCCCTCAGCCCGGAAATTGATGTACACATATCCGATTACTGTATGGTTTGCTTTTCTTCCAACACTATTGACAAGACTGAGTGCTCCAAACCTTAGGCTGAAATACATTCGCCTTTTAGATCCAATTTTACGTTCAAATATCAAATGTGTTTTATAGTCCTTCGGGGACTCAAACTATTTGGAAACACAGCAGAAACACAACCAACAGAATTAAATCAAATACATGTCCCGGCTTTCAATGACGTCCGAAGTAATTCTATACCAATACTACACTCAAACACAACAATTTTGATTACATTTTTCCTCAAAGTCTTAGTCTCTTCAAAACTAAACCAAAATTTTGTTTTCAAAGAATGAATATTTCAAAATTGACAACTTGTTACTCATTGATCATTGATCTAGATTATTGGCAATATACGTTGCCAAATCCAAAGGATTCTTCTTGATTAAATGCTTAATTAATTGATCTTTATTATTCATACCAAGATAAATCTTTGTAATATACTCTGTATATAATCACTGAATATGTTTTTAATAAATTATTGACTTATTATATGACAGATAACTAATGTCTTGAACTAAATGTCAAATTGATCTTGATATAATGTACGCAGAATCGCAGAGCTAGCTTGATGGTTTCACTATGGATTTGCGCCAATCTTTTGAATTCTAAGCGAATAGTTTAAGTAAAACTATTTGTTATCATTTCTTGTTCTCAAAATCATTGTTTTGTTTTTTAGTTTTACGTGATTTCAATGTTGAATATAAAGCAATCGTCGCATAAATCATATGCGCCATAGAATAACAGCTCAGATATAATCGACTCTTTTGGATAAATGACATATTCTTGAGAATAATTGTCTAAAAATAAAATCAAATCGCTATCAATAATACTTATTTCGTGAATAACACCTTAAGAAATATGTGAGCGCTTCACACGTTTTATTGATAACAGTAATCATATTTTATGAATAGACATCAAAAATAAAATACTTCATCGCTCACTAATAATGATTAGAGATAAGCAAGCACAAATTCAAAAAATGAAACCAAAAACATATGGTTTTCTTAAATTCATAATTTTATAGTTTTTAAGGTTTATGTCCGACGAGATTCATATCTTTAATCAATTTTTTAGACATTGGAGAGGAGAGGAGTGAGCAATAGGTCCTTTAATTTGATATTTGACTAGATGTGTTCTCATTCAAGACTATATTAAACAGGGATGACCAGAAGATGGCAAAATCCTAAGGGGATATCAGAGGTGAATGGCTGTGAAGACGGTTAAGTGGAGTTAACCAAATGCCGCCCATTAGAGCCTAATTTCCGTTCTATTAACTTATTTTGGCGTAAATAAGCTTTAGATTACATCAATTTTCTTGGATAATTCAAAATATCTGACAAAATGACCAACTTCCTGTAGAAAGAAGGAGGTCCTTTTAGGTAACTCTTAAAGGTATTTGACCAAATTTTCAATTATAGGAGCATAACCTCTTTGAACATCCCTGAAATATAAAGTTTTTTTTTATAAAAATTGTATCGAAAATTGAGTTAAGGATTTGCATTGAATTTTAATTGTGATATTCGATGAGGTTTTGAAAGGAATACTGTTCTCATATATATGTATATAGGGTTTAGTCATTCATCTATTTATATGTTGTTTTGCAGACATCATTAATAAAAGCAAATTCGATATCGAGTTTAATTCGATCTGAACTCAACTTTTGACTTAACGAGCAAAGAGTCTTTACAACTGATTTCTGTTTAAAATCAAACAAATCAAACCATTAAAAGGTTAAACACTCTATGATTTTCATCTTCTAATGAAATCTTGTTTAATGAAAATTTTTTCATTTAATATAAATTATGATTCATTGCATGTAATTATTTCAGTAATTTTTCTAAACGAATGATAAATATTTTTGATAATTTTTCGCAAATTTTATTTTTCTGGTCATTTGATTTGATCGATCGAATTTCAAAACTCATTAAAAAAAATTGAGCCCTAATCAGAAAATATCCAAACTTTTAAACACTTTTCCTATGAATTACTCAAAAATTATTAACGATTTAATGCAGTGATGGACAAACAGGGGAATAACCCAACTATTTTTATTAAGGCAGGGTATCTTAGAGATAGTTCATTTTCTTAATCAAAATTGATAGACTCTCTCTCTCTCTCTCTCTCTCTCTCTCTCTCTCTCTCTCTCTCTCTCTC
>JAQFZI010000478.1:0-15834 GCA_034695605.1 Eupelops occultus
CAAATGGTAGAGGCATAGGCATATAGCCTGTGCGAAGCACAGGCTTCAGGTTCGAATCAGGGGGCCGACAGAAAAAGAAAGCCACGGAAGCTGAATGCACGCACAAAGCGCACAGGCAACTCGTGTATTAAAGGTAGCTTAAGCCCGAAGCGAAGCGGAGGGCCATTAATTTTGCACAGAATTAGTTTTAAATTATTACGATTATTGAAATAAGTATTGAGTTTTTGAATTCAATTATCTTTTAATAAATTTCTTGAATTTAAACAAAATGTTTAAAAAAACATTAATTTATAATAAAATCTAAATTTAATTATTCAAATGTCATCCAAATCTGATTCCTCCGAATCGGCGAAAAGGATTTTTTCCCTTTCAATGATTATGTCTTGAATTTGAGCGATGTTTTGCTTTTTAGTATTAATTCGAATTTTATCGAAACATATAATAAGTTCCGGATATAAGGCATCAGAAGATATGGTTTCAATCAAACACTTAATGCAATTCAATGAAATGTTTTCGCAATCATTTAATTGAAGAAATGAAAGACATTTTGCACTCAATGCTAAAGACTGGACTCCAATATCAGTGATAAGTTGGGAGTTATTTATGTCTACATATTTGAGATTATTGAGTGCCGACCACTTGTTTAGACTTACATCAGTAATCTATAGATAAATTAATAGATGAATTGTTTGGATATATGATTACAAATATGAAATACCTTTGAATTGTTTGCACATAATTTTTGCAAATGAGGCAAATATTGAGGAATGAGAGCCATTGAGTTATCGGTTATTCTATAATTCAAAGTTAAAACTAATTCTTTGAGTTTCTGACACTTTTTGATAATTAATGTCATCGATTGGTCGTCAATATCTTCAAATTGAGTCCGATTCTCAAGAATTTCTAGATTTTCTAATTCACTGATTAAAGAGAATCCGTTCAAAACGTCTAAAATTGAAATTTTCATAAATTATTTGTCATTTTATTATTTTTTTTAAAAAAAACCATTAAATTCGTTGATTTGAGTCAAGTGTGAAATGCGAAGAAGTGTCAGATTCTTTAGATTAGAGCAAATCATTTTCATTATATTAAAATTAATTGAGGACAGACTCAAACACGTCAGAGAACTTCTATTTTTAGCCACCAATTCTGAAATACCCTTATCTCTGATCTAAAAAATTGATAGATTTTAAATCAAAGAATATTTTAATGAATTTTGAACTGACTTTAACACAATTAGTTATATCCAAAGACTTCAAAGTCTCGCTTAAAAGTCGAAAACAATTTCCATTCAATTTTTGGTTATTTTTAATTTCAAGTATTTCCAAATTTGAAGCGCTTTTGAAGAGCCACCAAAAGCCGTCTTCGTTGACATTCGTGCAATCGTTTAGATATAGGCTCTGAAATCAATTAAAATGTGTATACATTTATTCAATTATAAAATAAAGATAACATGTTTTGGCCAATAGTTTCAAATATTGTCAAAAATTAGATTAAATTACTAATTCTGAGTGCTTCCAAATAACAGAACAATTTGACAATAAACTTGTTAAAAACTACAGTGAAATGTGATATAAACACCAGAATTTGATAATAAAAAGACGAAAACAACGTTATCGTAGAGAAATAAAACATAAAAATTCAATTAATTTGTCATTTACTTTGAGTTTTGGACATTTTTCTCCGAGAACTTTGATTGAATAATTAGTTGCAATACCGGAGTCAAAAGCCAAGTCTTCCAAATGAGGACACGAAACAGCTGTTAAATCAATTGAAATTCAATCAAATCTAATAACAACTAAATTAATCATTTTATCGAAAGATTGCAAAAGCAATAAACGAATAAATAAATCATTGAAAAGAATAAAATTGAAAACATTTTTTGGCCAAAACTAACCATAAATTTATTTTAAAACCATTTAATAAATAAATAAATTTTGTTGAAATCACTTTAAAATATCTGAGAAAGTGTTGAAAAGTTAGAGAAATGTCATTGAAGTTAATGTTTAGTCATATGAAGCATCAATTGCTCGCAATTTCACATTTTTGTTAAAAATAAGCGAAAATATTTAAAAATGAATACCAATTATCTCTAAAGCCTTTATATCGAGAAAAGTGGTCACATTTTTCAAATCGATTGAACGTAAATTCGAACATTTCTTTAAGATCGAGAACAGTGTTGACGTTTCCAGTGCTGGTTAATACATATTTTCAGTTTTTATACCCATTTAGATAAGAGATTATGTATACCTGGACCACCAAAGTTCAAGAATGTCGAAGCAAATGAAATATGAGTTTGAGATGACCACAATTGTATCATCAAATCTCTCCATCGCTTACAGACTATCAATTCAGACAAATCAGAATTTTTTTAAACAAATAATTTCTTAACGAAATGTTAAGCAAAAGATACCGAATTCTATAATTGTTTTTTGTATCAAATCATCGAAATTAGCGAATATTTGAAGAATAACGTAATCGTTTAAGTCATTAAATCCCACGATATTTGTTCTCTTTTCATAATTTAATGAATGATTTGAGTTTTGATTATTTCTGTATTCAATGATTAGTTTTCTTTCTTCACTTATTTCCTGAATTTGTTTTTTCATTTGTTTAGTTGTTTTGGGTTCAGAGCGAAAGACTCGAAGTTGTCTTTTGAGGACATATTATATAAATATATAAATTTAAGTAAATCTATGAATACCTGTTATCTAAAATCAGTTCATTTGGGTCGGCATTGAGTAAAGACTGGCAGTCATTCGCTTTTTGAAATGTAATAAATCCGTATCTAATGTTTGTATTCATCGAATAATGGGTTTAAGTTAACAGAAGTCAATTAAAAAAAGTGGTTACCCTTTCGGTCGTTTTCTAATGTGGTCCATAACTATACAACAATTGTAAACTTTACCAAATTTGCGCATAAAATCAGATAATTCTGACTCTTTTACCTGAAATTGAAGGAAAACATTGAAGTTATTGATGAAAATAAGAGATATTAATTGAAATAATTATTTAATTTTTCAAATTTGATTTTAAATCATTTTTAGAGCTTTTTGTCAACAAATTGTGTTAACTAATGAATAATGACTAGAGTTTTATTAAACAAAATGATTTCAGATATAATACTATTTAAATGATTTGAATATTCTTTTAAAACATTTTATATACAAATTGTTAGAGAATTTTGAGTTAATTAACATTTAATTCATTCGTCACATACTCTATAACTGATATTTCCCACAAAAACACGTCTTTCAAACAAATCGGACGAATTTCTTTCCAATCGGTCGCTATGGTTAAAGAAATGCTGACCATTTCCGCCGCCGTTCGCACTCTCCTCTTCTTTGGTGTCTTCAATTACCGTCTCATCGATTATGGGAGAAGTTATATCCATTGGCTGAATATCTGAAAGACCTGAGTCCTGAGGACCAGATTGACTGCAACTCGAATCAGATCTCATTTGTTGATCAGTTGTTTGTTCCGTTTGTTGAGAACCGGACAAAAATCCTCGATTTTTTCGCGGAGAAGGAGTTCTGCAGAGTCTTTCACGAATTGCCTGCTCTGAAAAATGTTGAAATGCCTCCCTATGAATAGGTGTGGCCACAGGAGTGGCCGGTAATGATGACCGGAATACAGCGCCCATCGGAAGGCCGGGCAAACAAATTGAGTTGAGGCCAAGAAATGCCTCCGAATGTAGTTTTTGTAAATGTCTAAAACGAGATCCAAACATACTTGTGATGAATATTCCGGAACTACTGCGTCGGGTTTGGTTTAATAGCATTTTGGTCGGAGTCATCTGAAGACCGATCGAATTCGGAGCCAAACGTCTGTTCAATGTTTGAGTCGAATACGGCATCGAATGGGATGTTCGGGACGTAGACTCCGAACAATCCGACAAAAATGCATTCATTCCCGAATTGTTTGGCCGAATAAATCGCGGCGCAGAATGTGATTCATTGTCGGCCTCCATATCCACTTCCATATCAAGAGATTGATTCAATGCTTTTTTCAAAATTTGTTTGTTTTGATCCAAAATTAGAGCAAATTTGTTGTTATTTTCAATTAAATTATTAAAGACTTGAAATAAACAAAATTTATACTAAAATTACATAATTTACTCGATTTTAATATTAATTAATAGTAAGGATTCGTCAATTAATTGGATTTAATTAAACAAAAATAATTTAAACGTTGACTGAATTCAAAGGCAAATATCGGGTGATTTTGTTTTCAATTCAGACGTAAAGTCTCGCCAAATGATGGACAGGACTGCCCTCTATTCATAATATTTTCATTTATATCCAGAATATTTTAAAGAATTTCAATTCTATTGACGGAATAAAAATAGATTTTTCTAAAAATCTTATAAGATCAAATTTGCTAAAATATCATCTTTTCCCTTATAATAAGCAAGTAGATTATTTGTAGATTCATCTTACAAATTGATAATTGTAAAATATAGAACTTAATTATAATTGTGCATGATAAGTCATAATAACTGTTCAAACAGGTTGTAATAATTTACACAAAAATCTAATGGTTTTAAATTATTAATATTTCTATCAAATCATTCAATAAATAAGTTTATTATTAGATATTTAGGAAATAAAATAATAAATTGAAAATAAAGATTAAATTCAAATAAATTTAACATAAATTAACAAGTATATAATCATATAATATTAAATAATGGATGGAAATTATCACAAATTGAGCAAAAATTAGATCAATTCTTTAAATTTCGAAATGAAAGACGAATTTGAGATCAAAGTCATATAGAGCTCAAAAGATTAATGGACTCATCCATTTCAGTGCTATCAATAAGTGCTGTAAAGAAGAATGAACATGTTACTTTTTAAACAACGACAAAATTATATCAGACCTCAATCAGAACACTAATGATTACGAGTTGGACGTTATCTTCGATGCCAATAATTTTAGAGATTTGTTTGTTTTTTGCGATGAGAGCGCAGTTGACTATAATTGCGATGTAAACGATGGCATTCATAATATCCTCCCAAAGACCGATATCTCTAACTGAATGTCCACCGAATGGCCGCTGATATATAACGCATATCTTGAAGGCATCGCTTCTTATTTCTATGATGTTGTTAATTAGCGCACAGATAGCCGCCAATGGGAAGGTTGACGAGAATATCATAACATAACCAAATTGAATGATTAACTCCAAGTAATCATCAAAAGTACTGTCATATCGAAGCATATTTGCCTCCAATTCTCCCGAAGATATTTCATTAATTTTTATCGAATTAACTTTCGATAATTTATAGGATTCGATGAGGAAAGGCATTATCGCCTCTTTTATGTTTCCGATCACTTGACGAGTGATCAAAAGAGCTGCCAATTGCTGGACAAACAAATCACTATTAATATTATATTAGAATAAGATTAAGATAAATACCTCCCGGAGTTTGTCCATATCTCCGATGTAAAATGCGATGTAAAACAGTGGTAAAAATGAATTCATGAATTGGAACTAGCAAAAAATATCAATTGAAGTCAACAATTTAAAAAGAAAAACATAATCCATACCAGAATCAATTTTTGAATCAAATTATTCTCATGTTGTGCTTCCAATTTGTAATTTTCTAAAGAATAAAAGGCAATGAAAATAATTGAAAATTAATGTCTTAAAAGAACATTTTTAGAATATAAGGAATTCTCTGCAAATGTTTCAATGATCAACATGGTAAATCTCAATCAAACTCAAAAGTGTTTAAAATAAAAGATTGAAACCTTTATTATTGAGCCAAACGGCGATATTATAATATATGGCATCAAAGACTGAGACAAGAATCGCCAAAATTATTTTTGGAATATAACTGCTCCAAACGGGATAACCGATTTCGTTGATTAAGAAGTTATCCCAATATGTCTATAATTTTTATAACAATTGAAAGTTAGGCCCAAATAGAGAATAATTTTGAATTAATACCTGGAATCTGAAGACTGCAAACATTATTCCAAAAACAAAGACTAAACTGAAACCAATAATAGGAAATGAAACGAAATATTTAAATAGTTTTCTATCGATTTCTATATTAATTATATTTTGTTTTCGAAAGAGGGGTCGAACGAAATGCTCATCAGTTCCAAAATGAGCTGAACTCCAGCTTTGGACAAGCTTTTCATTAGTGTGTCTCCATTTCTGGAGGAATATCGTCGACCAAATGATGTTCAATACAGTAAACAATAAGACGGATAATTCGCTGAAAATACAGTTATCTGTTCGATAAATAGTGATGAAAATCCCCAAAAATGCTGGAAATATGAGAGCAAACGTATAAAAGCCTAAAAATGCGAAATAAATCGCAATTTTAAGACCAAAATACTGACAAATCTTATCGAGCGGTTGGAAAGAGAAGAAGGCAGAGACCCATTCTGTACGCAATACAGACAAATCAGATTCGTTGTGAAGAGGAAGCACTTGCTTAATAAGATTGAGTGAAATCAATTTAGCGATAATCGCATCGTTTTCCGTGAATTTCAAATGTTTTAATTCATTTCCAATTATTTGAGAATTAAAGTCATTGCAATTATATCGCAAACTATTGAGGAAATCCAGAATAAGACTCTGGCGCTGAAGACTTGTTAACTTCTGTGATTCATCTATCAACTGATAGCCCAATTTTTTTGCGCCCTCTAATAAGTATTCTTCTTCAGCCGTTATATAAAATGCCTGTTCCTTATAATGGGAGTGAGGTTTCACTTCAACGGTAAGGGCAGGTAATTTTTCATTCAGAATTTGAAGCAAAGAATCGATAATATGATAACCTTTTGGACTAATTATTAAGACCACATCAAACTCAAGGCGCTGTTGACTTCTTCTGTGCCAAATAAAGTGAGCTCCAGCCTCCTGAATGTCTTGAGTTTGTTTTTCGATTATATTTCTGAGTTCAGCCTTTAATGAACTCTTACGGGAAGCAAAGCTTCGTTTTCTTAACTCTGATTTCAAACTGTGCTCGACTTCCAAATCCATATTTCATTTGAAGTTTTTGTTCGAAAACTAACAAATCATATAAACATTCGGTTGAAAGCAGAGCACAGAATCGAAATATAAAAACAAGAATTGGATTCCTTCCAAATAAATCCGCAAAACATTCAGTGTTTTGCGACAATACTTCTCGTTTGGGAATAAAATCGATTTTTTGGCTAAAAGTGTTGCTAAACAACACTTGACTTCTATTTCTGTGTTTGACGTCTCAAATGAAAGCATTAAAACAAATATTTTATATATAAAAATAAATTTAAGCGATAATTAAATACTTAGTTTATTGTAATATTCAATTGGATTAACAGTAAAAAGTGATACAAATATTTACAATGAATTACAATACTATTCGATAATTGATTCTTAATTTAATTGAGGACTTAATTAATTGACAAAAAAATATTTACACAAAAACTAATTTAAATCAAAAAAGTTTCTGATATATAAATATTTTCGACCGAATTGTAATAATTGATCAAAAAATATGCAATCGTTTAAAATTAAATTTATTTTAATGATTGATTTAATGACGTCTTTCGCTGTCATCTCTTTTGTGGTACGATTTCCATGGCTTGTGATTACTGTTGTGATTATACTTAAAATAGCGATCGCTTTGATGTCCACCAAAAGAACCGTTAAATTTATGCTTTTCTGTCGCAACCTTTTGAAACGGATTGTAAGACGAGTCATGAAATCTCTCTTTTTTGTGATTAGAAGTCTTCACTTTCTTTGTCTGCAATAATCAAATCATTTATATGAGTATATCATTAATTTAATAGAGAAGTGTATACCTTTCCCCTATCAAATTCATCGTCGTAGTCATCAATTGGGTCATTGATTATTCTCTTTTCTTCTTTCAAAGAGACCTCTAGATTGGAGGGCCCTCCGTTCCATGCATTTACTATAAGATCATAAAAATTGAGAAATTGATTGAAATGAAAAAAATGAATACCTTTATCACCAAAACCTCTATTATTCTTAAGAAGTTCATTGACTGTTTCACTATTGTTTTGGTTAATCTGATTCTTTTGAATTTCTTTAGTGATCTCTTCATTTAAAGGTCTCTTTTTGGCCAAATCTCTAATGTTTTCATTCCATTGTCTGACATAAGGAACTGAAAGCAATAGTTTTAGTAATTTCTATATTATTTGAGATTTGATTAATAGAATACTTGATTTATTAGAATCAGTGTTTCGCTCCTTTTCCACCGTTTCTTTAGTCCTTTCAACCCATTGGAGTTGACTGTCCTCATCAGATTCGGAATCACTGTAAGATCGGTCTCTTTTCTTATGTTTTTGTTTTTTCATTTTCTTTTTCTTCTTTTTGTGTTTGATTTTAATAGAAATTCTGTCCTCTTTTGTCTCCGATTCGCTGGATCTGTGTTTTCGCTTTTCATGTTTATGAGGACTACCTGTGCTTTCATCACTTTGAACACTTTTGGAATGACTTCTGTCCCTTTCTTTACTCCTCCTTTTCTCGTCTTTTTGGCTGTCATTCGAACTTCTGTGAGAACTAATACTCTTTCTATCGAAATGGTCTGCCCTATGATTATTTAAATAATTTTCTTTGAGCTTAAAATTTAATGAATCAATACTAGAGTTGACCACAGGATTAGTTTCAGAATTTAAACCATTGTTTTGCGACGAATTTCGTGTTGACTCACATTTTGAATGACTCTGACTTTGAGGCTCACAAACATTATTAGAACGATTGGAAACACCACCAGATTTAGGCTCTCTCTGCGTGTCCTCAAATATTTGTCTATATTGAGGTATTTTTTCTTTTGTACTCAAGACTTGGGTAACGTTCCCATTGGCAGTACTCAGACATCTGTTTTGTTTATTATGTTTATGTTTAGAATGTTTTCCATTGCACTCTGGCTTACAATCGGAGACATTCCACTCAGTGGTAGAGTTAACGCTATTTGTGCTGGAATTGGATGCAATTGATGGCGATCTAAGAGCTGTCTCGACGACGTGCCACGAACTGGTAGTCGCCTTCACTTTCAATGTAATCGGAGCCAAAGGCACACAATTCGCTTCTGAGGTATGATTTGTGAGGCTTTGCGTAATATTTATACTAACTTTGGGTTTAGGACTGAGAATGGGTTGATTAGAACTGGTCTTAACGTTAGGCAAAACATTTTCTACTTTCGGACACTTCTTTTGGCTTTGATTTGAGTTCAATTCATTCGTCGAAAGTTTACTATTATTAACGTTTTTATCACAGTTTGAGTTAAGACTTCCATTCAATTGGTTTGTATTCTTAGGAGAGTCGTCATCGGATGAATCGCTAGCGTAAGGCACCAAACCTTTTATCTGATTGTTGTTTGTCTCACAACTATTTTGTTTTCGCTCTGAGTTTTGTTTAATAGCATCCGATTGTATGGTCTTTACAGTTGTTTTCAACCCATCGTTACCTGAATTTACTTTTCGTATGCTTTGAGTTGCAGTGAATTCATTTATTGAACCGAAATTATTGAGCTTTTGGTTACGAATTAATTCAGGACTCGATATATTGGACAGAATTATCCCATTAGGAGTCGTCTGAGATATAAAATTCTAAAAATAAACCAAAATTTAACAAAAAATTAAACAATTAAAGAATAAAATCAATACTTTGATTGGATTTGGTCTATGAAAGTCAGTGTCAATGCGAACATAGAAAAGAACATATGCCTGGCCCTGATTCAGAGCACTGTTCTGGTTTGTCTGTATTACTCGGGAGTCATCCATCAAATACCAGCTGTTATTAGAATTGCGAACATAACAAAAATAGTGACCCGAATTACAAGTCGGCCCCAAATGAACCAAAACAGAGTTGAGTTTATAGAGAATCGGAGGACCCTTTTATGACAAACAAATTAATAAAATTAATTTGAAAAATCATAATATATTATACCTTATTTTCGGACATATAGGGCCTGAGATCAAGTTTTTCGGGATAACTGATCGGTTTTGTTATTTTTCCGCCAAACATTCGGTTGTAATCAAACCGTTTGAATTGAAAAGTGGCCACATTTGGAGCCTTAAAGACAGTGAACTGCTTTTTAGCCAATACTTTGCGTTTACATCTTGTACACTTATAGGCCTCTTCGTGTTGAAGAATTTCTGGCGCCACAAACTTATCCAAAGCCTTTTCAAGACTCGAGACATTCTTAAAATATTAAAATAAATGATTAAAGCAATCAATTTATAAATTGTTTTAATTTACTTTAATGTCGAGCATGAAATCCATAAAATAGTCGTAAGTATTACTCTTTGCTTTACACTGAAGACAAATAACTTGACTTCTATGATATCCACCGAATATCTGATTTATGGCAGTCGTCTCTTTACTTAAAGGATCCAATTTTTGGGTTTGGATTTCACTATTATTGAGACAAGACTTCCACATATTGTCGATCACATATCTGAGGAATTCGTGGGCGTCTTCCTGTCGCCCGAAAGTAAAATGTTTGGCAATAGATTTGAGTCGTCGACAAATGACAATTGGTTTAATGGTTTCCCCGCAATGATTACGAGTGAGTCGTATTTGTCGAGACATTTCACAAATCATACAAAATTGGTTCGAATTATTGCCTTTAAATCAAATTAATCTCAATTTTAATTAGGGATCAAATATAAAAAGAATTAAACTTACATTTATTGAAATTGTGGTCATTTGAATGCAATATATAGTTGACTAAAGGAGGACAATAAGTCAGGCATTGAAGAACACTGTTGAGAAAACAGGTGTTCCCCATATTGGTGAGGCCGGCGCCAATCTGACGATTCTTAATATATTGAAAATAATTAAAATTTTATTTAATATTAAATTAATAATAATAACAATAATAATAAATACCTCTTTCCAGTCGAGAAGTACTCTTTCGGGTGGAAACAACACATGTTTGGGAACCGGTATTCCGTCGGTATTATCACTGTTATTACCGTTCGTTAAACTATTGTTTGGACTAATTCTTTGTCCATTCATTTTGATCACCAAATCATTGGAATTATTATTAGTATTAAAACTAAATTTATTATCATTTGTCAAAACATTGTATTTTGTTTGAAGTGTTTTCGAAGACATCAAATCATCCTCTTCTTCGATATTCTTGAACTCCACGTGAGATAATAGTATTGAAGAACGAGAGCCACCACTTATCTGATGAGATGAACGCCAAACCGATTCATTTATTAAACATATTTCACATTTAATTCAAACATTAGTTAAATACCTGATTATTGATTGAATTGAAGGTATTTTCTTCGACCAAAGAACTCATTTTAATATATTTTTCATTGAGTTTGGGATCCGATTAAATAATTCAAACAATAAATAGTAAAATAAAAGTGTTTGGATTCGCCGGTAATGAGAGACAAATAAAGTTATTTAAAATATTTTTATTTAAATTCACTGAAACTATAAAACGGATGGAAAGCACTTAAAACTCACGTCTTATTTGTGGCACTCATTTATTGCCAACAAAAGTCTCTCTTAATATCAAAATATTGATTCAAAGGTCAATATTTTTGGAGAACTCATTAAAACTAAGAGAAATTAATTTAAATTGAATTAAATTAAATTTATTAACAAAATATAAACCATTTGAGAGACAAAATGGCTCTTCAGTTGACTCTATAATAGACGCCGAACACGAGTTGTCGTAAACACTGATTGATGACTAATAGCGCCCTCTCAGAGCACAACCATTAAATACAAGCTTTAAACCTCTCGAATGTCCAATCATTCTCACAATTAATGAAGATTTTTACCGAATTAACACATTTTGTATCGTTTAATAACAAATTTAGATAAGATTTTGCATTTCTTTCATGAACTGGTCGTAGGCGTCATCCTTTGTGGGGGCGTTCAGACCAGAACTCTGACTACTGTTCGCATACTTTTTGAAATCGGTGTCGAATCCTATTATTAAATATATTTTTAAACAAAAGATAAGACGAAAAATAAAAGCTATGAAAATAACCTAATTTTTGATTTGGTTTTTTAGTTCCCTTTTCTTCCCGTTTGATCCGAAGCGCTACGGGTGTGAAACGGGTCGCATCTGCCGACAAATTTCTCAATTGAGGCTTTGCTTCAATAGTAGCCCTATCGGTGACAAAATGAGTCTTCTTTTCTCCACTTTTAGAAAGACTCGATGAAGAAGTAGAGGTCATCGTTGGCGCAACAATTGGACGCATTGGTGGCATCATTGGTCTGGGTCCTAATAATCGGTGCGGTGGTAAACCAGGCCTCAAAACATTTGGCGGGCCGGGTGGTGGCATACCTGGTCGACCAACAATTAGTCCAGGTATGTTTGAGGGCTGACCTGAAGATCGGATGTTTGCAGGCGGAGGAACTGCTCTAAACATCATCATTTGTGGAGGGGGTGGACCCGTTGGTGCTGTTTTCGGACGAATTGATGGAGGAGGAGGTAATGTGCTTTGGGGTTGTGCTGAGAGTGAACTTTGATGAGATGAAAGGGCAGGTAATGATTGAATTGAATGAATTGTTTGGGGAAAGCCTTCATTCGGAATATTTGTTGATTTCTCCATTAATTCAATTTCTTTGAGGAACTCATTTACGTCCGAATCCTTTTCAGTTGTTTCGTCACTAAATCTGATCCTTTTATTCTTTTCTCTCTCGTCGTCACTCTCTTCTTCTTCAAAATCGTCTTCGACATCACTCAGGACAGGGGGTGGACCGGGAGGTACTCCGGGAGTGATTTTATGTTTCATTTGTGTTAAGGATAAATTGGATTTTTTCAAAATTGATTGTGGATTCGATCCTTCATTTGAAAAGACCGATAGATTAAAACCACTGCTATTAGAATCTATTGGAGCCGCTGGTAATGGAATATCATCGATGGCTACTTCTTGGGCTGATTTGACCGCTTCATAGAATTTAATCATTTGATTTCTTTTGTGTTCGTAATCGGCTTCCATTCGTTTGAGTTCCAGAAACCTCTGGTGATCCTCTTTATTCTGTCCAACAAAATAATTAATTAATTGTTTAAAAGAAATGAAGAGGACATACATATAGTCTGCAGAGTCGATCCCACGTCTCTTTCATTTTTCTTCGCTTATCTTTGAGGACCTTTTCGTTAAGAGGCGGAGGAGTCGTCACATTGTACTCCATTTGATCCAATCTCTCTAAATCGGCGATTATCTGAAAGGGGTCTTTACCTTTGAGGACAGCCGTGCGAACTAACATTCGCTGCTTTTTGTTCTGATCAATCAATAATCGAATATAGTTTTCAAATAAATAAGTGATTTGTAATCAAATTAACCTTTCTTAATTCCCTTTTGCGGGCTTCTTTCCTGTGCTGATCCGTTGGATTCATATATTTACCACTTTTGGTTGTGTTTATGGATCTTCGGCCCATTTTCGTTGCTTTTGTCGGACAATAATTTAAAATTAATCAAAGAATTTGTTTGAATTGAACTCCGGTTTAAATAAAACTATTCTTTTTGTTTACAATTTTTGTTTTGCATTCATTCAAATCATAATATAAATGACGTTTTAATACAAGTTTTATTTAAACTTGCCTTATTACTGTTATAATCTATTGATGAACTGATTAGAGGTGTGCATAAGAATAAAAAGGCGAAAGAGGCGGGACTAAAGCGCCAAAACTTCGACAAAACATGTATACATAAAGCTCCTTATTTTTACGCGCACCTATAATCAGTTCATCATTGGATTATAACAGTAATATAAGAAGGTCAAAAGGACAGTAAGCTTACGTACTTTTGGGGCGGATCATAATCACCATTTGAATGATAGGGTGAAAGTGAGAGAATGAAAAATTAATTCCAAGTTTATTTGTTATCATTCAATAAGTTTAATACCGAAGGCATTAATTATTTGTGTCGACACATCTATTCCACTCTTTTATCCCCTTTTGTCGCTTTTGGTCCACCACTTCTTGAAAGAGCAAAATAGTATTGGAAACGGAGTTTTTTGTCACAATTTATTGTCACAATAGAAAAGAGTAAATAAAGTCCTTTTATTGAAGAAATGCTGGATTCGATTGAAATATTTGCTAAGAAGAAGAAAAAACTACTATAACTACAGTTTATACTATAATTTTGTGTTAAATTGGCTTAGTTTAGAAGATTAGCAAGGTGGTCCAGTGAAAATCGATGAACATAACCAAGTTAACTTAAGTAATAAAAAGCATGTATAGTGTTAAAGTGTTAATTTTAGCAGGTTTATGTTAAAGAATAGTTTAAACAAGCTGATTTATGTAGATTTAGACCTATTGGCCACAAATTACCTTGAGCATCAATTGAGTTCAAGCTTTAATACCAGCAGATATTTAACACTTTATTTATTGGCCAATAGTTTTCATTTTGATTGGCTTTTGCTCAGACATTAAAACAAGATTTTTAAATTAATGAGGACAATTCCGGTGTCCAACATTTTCATCTAGCTAGTTTAAGGTAATCTATTTGCTGTTAAAAATAAATTTATCTTAATCTTTTATCTCTAGATTTACTGCAAATGCGTTTTTGTTCGGACACAATATCTTTGTTTTTGTGGAACAAAAATAGTTTTTGGATATAAAAGAGTCAAAAGTAATAATAATTTATACAAAAGTTGATAAAAATAAAGCCAAACAAATGACTCAATCATTTGAATAATTTTTATGCCTTTTTATGCCTGAATTACACTCGTTTTCATAAATACCTGAATTTATTGTGTGCTATGAATGACATTAATTGTATCGATTAACTTTTCTCGTCATATTTTAAGCCCTGGTTTTCCTCCATTCCTATGTTTGTATCATCAAAATAAAAATAAATTGTCTTTGTTATTAATATCACAAATGCCAGGGATTATCAAGGTGGTTGCCTTCAAGAATAGAATAATATTATGATGTTTTTCAATCAAGATCAACATGAAAATTTATGCTAGTTTATATTAAATCAATTTTGTTGATTATGTTCAAAGTTATTAGTGTTGTATACCTTATAAGTGCCTTGTTACATTAGCATCCAAAGTAAATTCAAGTAAATTTATTATCTAGGAGTAGGCATCTGCCTAGTAACATTTAAGAATTTGAATTGATCATGCTTACTTTTTATATTAAGCATAAACAATATTTGTTATTATTTGATATAATTCTAATGTAATGTAAAAACTAATGAAAATTCAGTCTTTGGTTATACCTTTTGATGTGCACTAAATGTCTTAATTGTAATCCAGTTTAATTTTTATAATAAATGTTAACACCAATATCTATGGTCTACCCTGTCGGGGACGCCATTGAGTCATCAAAAGTAACCGAAGACTGAATGTTCAATGTAGTTTTTACATTACATTAGAATTATATCAAATAACAACAAATATTGTTTATGCTTAATATAAAAGGAAGCATGATTAATTCAAATTCTTAAATGTTTCTAGCCGGATGCCTACATGGGAAAAATTTAATTAGATGAATCTGGCAATCTAAGACCCTGAATATAAATATCCTAGTCAAATGAACAACCATAATCATTGAAGAGGAATTTATTTGAATACAATATTTTAATTGATTGGCAAAATTGAGAGAATAAGGTTTCGCCAGAATTTAGCCATAAATTCCTTTATAACCAGAATTCTGTCACAAATCTGTTTATTTTAGATAAAAATTTTATATTAATATCTCTGATAGAAAAGTGTTGACTTTGCCAAAAGTCTATAACAATTTATACATAAACCTTGGGTGTGACCAAGGTAAACTTATTCTAATTTTAAAATGTGAGCAACCAATAGTGATGTAAATTTCAGTGAAATGATCAAACCAGAGTGAAATTTCAGTGAAAGCTTCGTAATGAAGTGAAAGCTTC
>JAQFZI010000479.1:0-15827 GCA_034695605.1 Eupelops occultus
GCCATTAATTTTGCACAGAATTAGTTTTAAATTATTTCTATTATTGAAATAAGTATTGAGTTTTTGAATTCAATTATTTTTTAATAAATTTCTTGAATATAAACAAAATGTTGAATAAAATGTGTTATATTTTATTAATTATTTATTAATTTGAGGTTTTTTTTGTTAACTTTTCAATGAATTACATAATTATTGAAATATTTGTATTTATTTATAAACGAATGTATTTTTTGATGACTCGAATTAATGGCCAGAATTTGAGTAAAAAAAAAGTTAATTCCTTTAATAATATGTTAGAAATAATAAGTTTTCTTACGTTATATATAATTAGTTAACGAATTGATGAACACTTTGAAGTCAATTAAGATCTTCTTCTCGATTAAGAGGTTTCGATTTCTTTTATTCTAAATTTAATCCATTTTTTAATGTCTGCGTATTTTTTTTTAATTTTGTTAATCTCTCGAATCTCTTCCTCTTCGAACTTCTTAAGAAACATTTGAAGTTCAGCGTTAGTTAAACGAAGATATTGTGCGACCTATCATTCAAAACATAATTAGATTTATAACAATTGAGGGAAAGGGGTTTGTAACTCACTTCACTGGATATCTCGTCCTTATTCTTGTTAAAAATGAAGACTTTAGCCACCGATTCATTTGGTCCCAACAAAACTCTTACAATTAAAGGATTTTCATTGTCCTGAAGTTTTCGACACTCTATTCACAGAAAATATTCTTTAATTTAATTGTAAATAATTAATAAAAGTGAGGAATACCTCCATTGTCTTTAAGAACGAAAAGTGCAAAATCTTGGGCTGAATTTGTAACTTTGAATTTGTCTAACAATATGTTTATAACTTCCTGTCCATTGAGAAGACTAGAGATGAAGACACTGGTAACACTTCCGTGGGCCGGAGTGAATGTACTCGTCTGACATCAAAATAATTTAGTTATTTGGGATCTAAACAAATATATTCGTAAAAATACTTCTCTATTATAGAAGTGTCCGTTTATAGAACAGCGCCGCTTAAGTCTGATTCTGGAACGCCTCAAATTACAAGTTCGGCGGAGAACCACTTCATCCGAATTCTTTTGTTCGTCTTTTTGGTCTTCGATTTGGTTTTTCTTTGATTCTGAAATTTGTTGGACATATTCGTCATCAAAGCTTTTAGTGGTTCGCCTCAACTCTTCTCTCAATTGTTTGGCACTTTCTGAGCCCTTTATTGGAAGTGTTCGATAGTTTCTTACATTCTCTTCAGGACTGTTCGTCCCATCACTTGAAGGACTCGTTTGTTTGCTTGAATCGGGACTGGAATTGGATGAAAAACTATTTTCATCCGAACTATTCTTCGAAAGGCTTCTTCGGGGAAAATAATAGCTTCTTCTTCTTATGAAGACTCGATCGTCATTGTCTTCCTTGAGTTGTATAACATTAGAGACGTCCCAATATATTCTGATGGGACCCTCTAATATAAATCTCCCATTTCTTTCTCTGTGTTGAATGGCACTACTCTTTCCCTCATAATATTGATTATATTCTTTGAGTTTCTGTTCCAATATTTTGTCTAACATTTGGTCGGAATTCAATTTATTCTTCTGACCGAAACTGGAATGCGATTCGACACGAGATCCATGACCTGAGACCCAAAACCAAATAAGAGCCGAACAATAATTTGATAAATGACTGACCGTAAAGTTGAGGTCCGAATAGAGCGCCATAACATGGGATATAACAGTAAGGAATTCCTTTGTGCTGATCAGACATACATTTAATTAAAATAATTTGATTAAAATTGAATAAAACAATAGGGAAATAGGGGGAGGGGAAGGGATACCTCTGCGTGTTGGCCGGGATTGAGTCGTTTACCGCACTCGAGACACGTCAGACACGACGGATGCCAATCATAGCCTAACGAACACTTCCTTTCAGCTAAAAATTCAGTGGAAAAGTCAAACAACCAGTGATTAAAACATTTTTAATAAGAGTTGAGTCATATATAGCTTCAAACGACTTATAATTATTGTAATGAATAAGTTATTCAGAATAACTTGTAATATAATAGTGAAAGTCATACCGAAATAGACTGGTTTTGAACATTTACGGCATTTCCACATTTCACTGATTTCACTATTTATTGGTTTTTCAAAATTCTTAACAATTTTTTTATTATTATTTCGTTTAATTGTTTTAATGAAAAGTCCGTAAAATAATGAACTCAAAAATTGTAGACTCAATGAAATCCCAATTATACTAATTATTGGGAGTATTAATAACGCCTTTAATCGCATTATAATTCATTAAAATTTATTTACTTATTATTTTTATTTCACATTTAAGAATCGATTCGTTTCTTAAGAAGATTTGACTTAATTTTAATTAATTGAGTTATGATTTTGACTCCAAATAAATATATGACTCAAAGATAACCCAAATTTGTGACAATTCTTTGAAATATTTATTTATTTAAACAAAATTTTATGTTTATTTAAATTAAAAAATAAATATTTTTGACTAAAATTTAAAAAATTGGATAACATATGGCTTCAGACAAATTAAGTACAAATCATATCTAAATTAGAAGCGATTGAACACAAATTTCATTGAAAGACAATTGAATTAAATTAAAGTCAATTAAATTAATGAACACTTTGTTTACGAATAAATCAAAATTAAAAACTTGTGTCAAATTCAGTGATATTTTGTTTATTTTTGTTTAAATGTTTATAATATTTGTCGAAAGATATCATTAGTTTCGTTGTCTTTCAACACATTTTTCAAAACAAACTTCTTCTCTAAAGAACCCAAATATTTGATTGTAAACAATAATAATCTAATAATAAAATGCAATTAACTCGAGTCAACTTTTGGAATAAATGGATGAGAAACGGCCGAAGACCTGCCCGACCGGTCACCAGATTTAAAGCCGACAAACCTATGGTCTTAAGAAACGAAGTGACTTCTGGAACCAAAATTGATTCCGGTTATAAACAATGATTTATTTCTCTATTTGTTTTCATGTTATTTGATATCTTCAGATGTTGTCTGTATTCCTCAGATGATGGATATGTTATCTTGTTTTAAAGATAATGAATTTGATCAAAGCAAATGTCAGACACAAATGGATGCCTTCCAGAACTGTTACGACAAATTTGTGGTCAGTCATCAAAACTTTCATTAATTATCTTAATTACAATTTATTTTCAAAACTAATTAATTTAATTACATGTCTTTTGAAGACTTTATTTGAAATTTAGAGAGAAATGAATCCAATCGTAGAGTTGTCCGCAAATAATAATTAAATTTTAGTTTTAAGACATTTTCTCAAAAAACAAAAACAAAACGTTTTTTAAATATTTATTTAATTTTTAATCTTTTGATAATAGAGTAAAAGACAGGCAAAGAAATCAAATCCGGACCAAAGCCTTCCGATGGCGGGTCAGACAAAGCTGACTAAGGATCAGTTAAATGTGTTACTAAAGAGATGGCCACAACCCAACTGATTGATGATTTATTTGATAATTTAGTATTTAATTGATTTAAGTTTAGGTTTAATAGAATTGAGTTAACTATTGAAACATTGGATGAATACATAGTTTCTGTAAATTTAGTGATAAATAAAACAAAAGAATTTAATTAAAACTTAATTTATGACTACATTCGGAGAACAAAAACAATTTCAAAACTAATTTTAATTGAATCCAAGTGTTGGCCAACAATCGGAATAATGGAATCCGAACGGAACGATCATCGGGCGTGAGATTTGCAGAAAGGACGGCCACCTTTAGCATAAAAGCTCTGCCCCTCTAAATTCTTATGACAAACAGTACACATAAAACAGTTTGAGTGGTAGTTCTGATTCAGTGCTTCGACCCATCGGTCGCCGGCCTCTATCGCATAACCACATCCGACACATTTTGTAGTAAACAATTCGTTCCAATCTTTTTCACAATATGGGAGTCCGTCCTCTAAATAGAACGAACTGTTGCCGAACGGGCGCTTACAATAGCCACAACTAAAGCACTCCGGGTGCCACTGACGCTCCAATGCATTCAAACAATCCTATAGTTTAAGTAGAGTTGCATTAAAATTGGAGTCAAATAATAAATTGAATGATTGAATACCCCTTTAATTCTTTGGGAGCATTTGGAGCAAATGGGTGCCAAATATGCCTCATAGCAATGTTCACAGTACAGTTTTCCCTGTTCTTCCACGAATCCAATGTCTTCCAGCGAACGATTGCAGTGTCCGTTAGCGCACGCGAAGTGTTGCGGACACCACGTCTTGTTTAGCGCCACAATAAATGGACCGCTGAATGAATTCACATTTAATTAAATGACATTTAAATAGAATTGTTGTGAATATTACCGAATGGGTGATCCACAGCTGCCACAGACAGCAATTGTGGAGCCAGTTATTGGTGTCTTCAATAAGCCTCTTCCCCGACGAGGAGCTGGTCGTGAGCCGGGAATCGATGATTGTCCTGGGCCAGGAATCATAGGTGAAGAATAAGACGAACCTGTTGTCCAACTTTGAGCATTAATTTGAGGTTTGGGTGCTGTCATTGGAGGCACTTTGCTTTGCACTGTCGAGTGCTGTGTAAAGCTAGTGGCATAAGTTGCTATAGAGGGGGTGCCGGTTGGGGGAAAAGATGAGAAATTTGAAGCTCTTTTGTAGTCATCCGAAGAAGACATATGTGAAGTGAGCGGAAAACTAGAGTAAAGAGATCGGGGCCTTTCTCTAACAACTGGTTCTCTAGTTATAGGTGCTCTCATACGAGGGCCTGAATCATAAGTTTTGTTAGTTTCCAATTATTAGAACTATTTCTTAATCACCTGATGGGCCATAATGCTGTGCCCAAAAAGGTTTGGGTTGACCTTATTTTAGTTAAAGAATGCAAAAGGAAGGGTAAAGCCAAGGTAGGAATAGATAATGACAGATAGACAGATCAGATAATAGTCAGTATTCTATCAAAGTATACATATTTTCCACTTTATCTATACCTGTAAAGGGACGGTAGCCATCAGTTTGTCCATCAATTTGATGACTGTTTGCATTACCATAAATTGATGAGACGTTTGGCGATGGGTTTGGTTTAAACTAAGAATTAATTAATTAAATAATAAGCCTTTAAATGGATTTTTATTTGAATTAAATAATATCTGAATTTATTCCAAAACTTAAATAAAGCCTTAAATACCGCCGGCTTTGGAGCCACCGGTGGGGGAACTGGAGAATATTTTTTAGTCGTTGAGTATTGAAGATTTGAAATAGAGTTGAATTGATGTACTCCTTGAGTACTCTGACATATTCAAGAAAATAAGACCAAAAGATGAAAAAGAATAAACAAATTGAGATAAGACTTGGAATAAGACATTAAATCATTAGTTTTGGTAACGATTCGTAGGAAAAGTGCGAAACTGACAGAAACTAAACCTATGTTTTACACCCTTTGGAATGCTTTTAAATTAAACCAAAATTTAATTTTTATATTTTTATTTCGATTCGTTTTGAGATAAAAATTCCTGAATTTATATCTCATAACTAATTATTTTAGAATTTATTACTCACATGGTATGGCACCGGACCAATACCGGGTGATGTAGGCTGAGGTGTTCGAAGTGGTGGTGCTGTTACTGTTATTGGTGGTGCCGTCACTGATATTGGTGGTGGGTTTGGGCTAATACTATTGCTTATTCTGTATATAAAAATTAGTTATACAATTAGGGACACCATTATTCTCACCCATTAGTAGAAGGAACGGGTAGAATATTTCCGTTAGAGTTAATAAGAGTGGCCACTTGTTTGGCGTGAATATCGCAATACAGCTTCTCATTGATTGTAAAGTAGCCGACATTTTTCAATGAAGTGCCACAAGTGGCACATCTGAAGCACTCGGCGTGAAGTGATTTATCCTTTACTCGAACGAAAACTCCACTAAAAAACGTTTAAAAGTTTGAGCTCTCAATTATTCATCACATCATTTGATAAAATATATATAGGCATACATTTTCCATATAACAAGATCATTTAAGGTCAAGATTAAGATACAGCAAAACACAGGCAGCTTTCGTGTTATATAATCTTGGTCTCATATCTTAACAAATGCTTTGGTGTGAGAGCATAAGAGCGAAATCACACGAAAGCATTTGTTAAGATATAAAACCAAGTATTTGCTGTAATTTCAATAATTAATAATTTTTGAATCAATTTAATTAACTATTTAAAAGTGCATATCTTCTATATATTGATACATAGAATGACTACATTTAGCAGTTATTGCAACAATTTACGAATTGAGACCGACTTCTGCTTGGATCTCATAGAATCGCCTCTGATTAGTAACCAGAATCTTCCAGTGCTTACACTTTCATAGCGAAAAATTGTGTCATTTAAAGAAATTTTAGTTATTTTAGAAATTAATGTTTAACTTTAATCATTTCTAAAATATAAACTAGTAAATTATTCATAAACTTGACTATTTTCCAAATTATTCAAGTATTGCCAATAAATTATTGAATAAACTGTTCATAAATTGGTAATCATGTGATACGGAAAGATTTGATCAGAATTGATTTTGTTAATTGAAATATTGAATGTATACTTACACAATCAATCTTTCACATTCAGCGCAAATATTTTGGTTAGTTTTTTCCTGTCGTTCAGAGAGAGGTTTATCTATTGGTGCCTCAACGTGTCGAGTGGCAGATGTTTCACAATTCCTCAGCAGTGGAACGTCTGGAGAGACTGAAGTGGACGCAGACTCTCCTTTCAAATCAATTAATTCGAGTTAACAATAATTTTAAAATAAAAAATTCGATATAAATATTATTTCATTAAAAAGAAATATTGAGTATATTGTGAGCCATGTAAATTGCAACTTTTATCACATTATTTAGTATACAATACTCAATTAGATGCACACAATCTAGTAATTACCATGCAAAAATTTTCAGTTTCAGTATAAAAACTCATTTATTTAGAATTTGAAATAATTTCGATAAAATCATCAAAATTTG
The DNA here is from genome assembly GCA_034695605.1 of Eupelops occultus. Classification (NCBI taxonomy): domain Eukaryota; kingdom Metazoa; phylum Arthropoda; class Arachnida; order Sarcoptiformes; family Phenopelopidae; genus Eupelops; species Eupelops occultus. The sequence continues at coordinate 7,014 of JAQFZI010000479.1, forward strand.
AGTCATAATACATTTCATCAATTTTTTATGAATCCTAAATAAAGTGAAGGGAGTTCCAAATGAGATAGAGGAAATGAGCAATTAAAATTTATTATGTTTTTGTTTAGTTAATAGATCAATAAAAATAGAATAAAAAGAGAATATTCTCTGATATCAACGAATTTTATTAAAATTTAAGACTAATTTGTAGTTTAAGTCAAACAAAGCAAATAATTTTGAGTTCAAGAATATTATTTGTCAAATAGAAAACTGATTTACATTTAAAACCTCTGTTTGATTAATGATCTTTCAGTTATTCAGAGCCAAAGATCTATATATTTTGTCTTTTTTTTGCAAAAGAAAAATATTCGCAAATATATTAAAGAGTGGAATGACTTTAAACACTAGCGTTGAGACAAAAATCTGTTGGTTTTCAATGATTTTCAATTAACTCAAATTAATCTTAACATAAAATCGTTTTTTCTCATAAACAGAATAAACATAATTTTAAAATTCTGTGAAATCCAATATTTATTTGAATTTTGAGGAAAGATAAACACATTTTCAAAGATTTTATGTTCTGTTATATTGATATCAATAAAGAAATCGAACCCAAAAATAAAAGTACTAAAAATAAAGAGAAATTCAAACGAAATGATTATATTCTATGTTTGAAAGACTCCTAATTTGCAAGAATATGCAACTCATCGTTCAACTAATGTTCGTAGTTTGAAAACTATTTTTTCTGGTTTATTGTCAGCTTAACACCAGATTATTCATTGAATATTAAATTTAAATAATAAAAACAAAAATAATAATAATGTTTTTCAAAATCAGACATTAGTTAAGTGGAGACAACCCTTTCATTTGTCAGTTGAGTGATTTAAATCATTTGCCTTTCATTTCGTTAATTTAGGATTATTTTAAAATTTAAAAACTTTTGAGTTAAGAGTTATTCTTCAAAATAATTTGCTTTGAAAACATCGTTAACTATGAAGTTTTGATTGTTTTTATTCTGAATATATGCCATAATATCTTAGATATTCATAAGACTCTCAAAGATCAGTAGTCAAAGATCATAATCAAGTGATTAACTGATCCCAAACTTTACATACCCTTAGCTTTCCTGAGCTCCTCGTCGCGAACCATCTGATAAACTGCAGACTCTTTGTTAATGGGGGCGTCCGGTCTCATGAAGTTTATTCTGTTTTATTTTTATGGGAAATGATACTTGATTAAATGAGTGAAACCAAGTAGAAAGTAAACATTCCACTAACCCTTTGGCACCAGAAGTTAATACTTCTGTATGTGCTTCAAGTGTTTCAGCGATGTTTTTCTCTGAATATAGATTGACGGGTGAATTGTACTGTTTATGGACTAATGCGGGTATATTTCCACTCAAGAATGGCTTTGCATTAGTGTTGTGTCCGCTTCCGATTGGTTTCGTTGGCTTCAAATAATTTATTTTTCAAAATTTTATTAAATGAGTTATTTGTCACCTGTTGGCTCTTCTTCAATGATGTTTGGGTAAATGTGTTTTGTCCTGGCTTAATATCACCAACTGGAGTTACACTGGGCCTCCAAGTGCTAAATTCACCCCTTTGAATAAATGTTAAACTCAATCAGTCAATCATTGCCCTAGCTTAATCTATTTTTTCAAATGAAGTTCTAACCTTTGGACAGTCATAGTCAGATAATTACCAGCGCTGACAATCGCTTCCTGTGCCTCCTTATGTCTCATTAGATCTGCATCGCTATCACCAATTTTAAAGATGATATCTCCGACCTGAAGCCCTGCCTGATCTGCCAAACTATTTGGATTAACCTAATCCACAAAAACCATAGTTTTATTACAATTTTCTGCAATAAGTTCTTTAGATTTTAAAGCTATTAATGCTTTGTTTTATAATTTTAAGTCATTTCATATAAATTAATAAATTATATATTTTAATATTTTTAGTGTATTTCAGATTAAACTTTAGATTCAAGATTTATGACACAATTGTTTTGTGATTACAACGGATATCATATTGAATATCAAAATCTTGCTATTAATGAAAAGTTAAAGGAAGAGAACTCAAAGGAAACACATATTATATAGAGAGTGTGAATTCTTTAATGTAATGGAAGGCATGCCAAAGATGGTAAGGCTTCAGACATTATTATATTTTGTTTGCCAACTCATTGCAGAGCAATAGTAATGTTAAACGGCTTTTAAATTTTAGTAGTGCTTCGCTCTGCAAAATCTTTTCAAACAAAACACAATTTTCATTTAACACCGACTTTGCATTGAGAGACGAAAATCTGAAACAGAGAACAACCCAGAACTCAATCAATGGTTTATTCCTTTAAATTTTGGAGAAGATATCTGACATCGCATTGAAATACTTTTATTTATTTGTTTTGCAATTAAGTTGAAAAATAGCTTAAAATTAATTTTTTTTATGTTTTTAACCCTTTCTCTACAAAAAAGTAGTTTTACTTAAGGCTTGAAATATAATTCTTTAATTATAAAAGTCTTAAATTAAATGAATAAACTTTTTTAATATAAAACTCATTTCTAAAATTGATTTATTATTGAAGAGTGTGTTAACACTTAGAGTGGATTTACCTCAAAATTAAAAATAATTTGCGTGGTCTCAGACAGAACTGTATGCAAGTTATTTATGATTTTGTGACATTCAAAACAAAGATGTGCCAAACATTCGGCATGACTTCCCTGACTTCTCTGACTTCCACATCAAACTAAAACTGTTCACAATTTTAACGTTTATATTGAAAACTAATTTCATTGAATTTATATAATATATGAAAACTACAGGTGTTTTATAATTTGATAAAAAGGTCAAAACTGAACTAAAAACTCATTTTACAAATAATTTAGTTCTCTATAAAACATAATTCAAAATATTACGCAAAACAGGAAATAATGTCAAAAATCTAATCTAAAATTCCACAAAAATTCTTAAAATTATTCAGAATTAAGTGAATAAATAAGTTTTATATCAAAATTATAATTGGATCTAGTAAATAAAGTTGAGATTATATCAAATGATTAATCAAAGTTGAGAATAGAGATCCTTATCCTTTTAAAATCAAAACTAAAAGGGAAATAATAATAATTTGAATGACAAACCTTAACGACAGATAACGGTTGGGCGAATTCCTTTCCTCCCTGGAGTCTAAATCCCCAGGAGCTGGAATCACCTCTCATTAATTTGATAGTGATTTGCTGTCCACTCGCCATAATTAGTCGATTGACTCAAATTAGACAATAACTCAAACAAATGTTTTCATTTCTAAGATTCTTAAATTGAAATTTATTCTTAAGCTAAGCCTAAGCGGGTCTGAGCTCAGGAAGGAATAGTGTAAGGGAACGATGCAAAGACTAACAACATTTGTATACTTTATGTGATGCCTGGAATAGATGCATCCTTTAGAGCATGTATTGAGGGGGACGTCATCAAAATTGTTGGTTACGTAAAATTGAGAAATGAAAACACAATCGGAATTTTGCAGAATCGAAACTTTTCAAAATATTCATGAATTTGTGTTAATCCTTGCTTTCAATTATCTAATGAGAGCTTTAAGATGAACTCATTTAACTCTTTATCCATTTGTTTATTGTATTAAACAATTGACAGTCATTTATAGCATTAAATTATATTCAAATCATATGCTTTTAATTCATTTCACTTCAATTGTTTTAATAAAGAAATATATATTTTGAGTTATTTTTAGCCTTATTTCAGTTCACATTTGATTGATTGACAACTTGTGGTCAACAGTTTAGTTGGTTTGAAATATTCTTGGAATAAATAGTGTCTTTAATAATGAGTTAATGGGGTTTAGAAAACTAATCAGAATTTTTACTAAAATTATTTTTGATAGAATAAGCAGTAATTTTGTTTTGCTTAAGACATAAAACTTAATGTATTTTCTCGCAAAGCATAGCATAAGAAAAGGCATTTCGCCAAACCATCCAAACAAGAAAAACTTAGTTTAACACTATTTTGAAAAATAAAAGTTAATAACACTTTTTGAATAAAAACAAAATTTTTCCAAAAATGTATCTCTGGTTCACTGAAATTGAAATGAAATAAGTATAAAATTAATTTTGAGGAAATCTCGAATAATGAGGGCTACATAACAACAAAACAATAGCCAAGGCAGTTCTTCTAAAATTACGCTGAATTTGGAAATTTTAAAATATCTTCTCTATATTTGAGTGCTCCGATGATTCCCATTAAAATTGGGGTTTATTTTGCTTAATATTGAATTGACTTTATTTAAAGCATTTGATTCAATTCAATCAAATTTAGACTCTATTTAACGTTTAGACTAAACCCAAGAATATGTGTATTAAATGTCTATACCTTTTTCCTTAACCACTTATCATTCACCTCATCCTCTGTGACAGTGTGGAGTAAAATAGAGTAAAAATAATTGTTCTATCATAATCGATAAAAACAGAATTTGTCTAAGAGATTATATCTAACAAACTGTTTCAATGTTAACTGTTCTTGATTAGCTATTTTGAGGATGTTCACTCCTCTGATATATTGTTTAAACTTTATGTTTCAAACTTTAATCTTATAAGTTATAATTGATGATGATCAAATAAATTTAATTTTAAAGCATTAAAAATAATTGAAATGCTTCATAATATAAATATACATGTATATATAATAATTGATTTAGAACAAAGCGAAGTAACAGAGTTGATCACAGAGAGGGTATTGTAATTATCAATAGAATATGCCAACTAGTACAGTTTAGTTAAATTGATAGTCTGGCGAATAACTAATCAAAGTCTAACCATTGATATTCAGTTTAAAAGTTTATTAACCTTTCTAACTCGAAAGTGTAAACAAGGAATTAGATAATTTATTCTATTTTAATTGAAATGATCCAGGCAAAAGTCTCAAGTTTGGGACAATCCTTTTTTAATGAAATTTAATATATGATTATAATTATAAACTTTCAAAAAGTGTATTCAATGTAAACATCACTTTTAATTGCAAAGAAATAATAAAAATTTGAGTTTTTAACGATTTATTCATACATTTAATGCAATTAAAAACAAATTAAGATAATATTTTGCTCATAAAAACCTCGTTAACTGCTTTTTAGGCCAAATATTATATTCAACGCTTTATTATAAGTTTATTAAATGAATAAATCAAAAAATCAACAAAAATTATTTGTATATAAAACTAAATTAAATAAAACAAAACAATTTTTTGTTAAAAACATATTTTAATGACAAAACAGCACTGAATTGTATTAGTTTTGAATTTTTCCTAAAATAATAACAATAATAATAATAATAATATACTAATCGTTAGTCTATTAGAGGACTGAAGTCTGAATGAAAGAAGAATTGGGTTTTAATTAATGATTACTAAAAGATTCCACAAATAGTTTAATATTTGATAAATTGATGCCAAAAAAAGTTCAGTTATTTGTTTTAACCATTATTTTAATGAAATCCGATATTAAAGTTAAAAACTTTAAAATTATTCAATTGATTCCTAGATTTTGACAAACGGTTCAGTCGGTGTCGTAGTGATAGCTTTGCTCAAAATACTGGGTGTTTGGCGGAGCTCTATATGACTGAGGAATTCGATTATTCATTGTATATACATAAAAATCCGAGGTATCCATCGCTTGAGACTCTCGCCGAGAACCGGGTAATGACTGAGCAAAGTCCGGCCGAAAACCAGAACGACCGGCAGGAGTGGCATTACCTAAAATTCATTAAGACATTAAACTAAAGCATTTGAATACAATATAAATTTAAAAAGGATATTACTAGTTGGGGGCCAATTCGTGTTCATCACTCGATGCGACGGTGTATAAGACCTTCGTCCTCCCGGGGATTCTGAGCCTCTAGTATTCCACATGGCTCCAGGAGGAGGAGTTGAGTATCTCATTCTGGGAGACATAATTCCATTTTCATAGTTTTCGCGGTCAACAGAACCCTCTCGAGAAGGCGGCCATTCGTATTTCCTGCTAGGTGATTCTGTCCAACAAAATATTTTATAGAAAATTCTAACTCACATTTAGTACATACCTCCTCTATTGAATCCAGTTCTAGGAACAGGACGCCCGCTTGAATCAGGTGGAGGCCATACCGGTCGAATTCTTCGTCTCATCGTACCAGTAAGAGGAGGGCGGGCATTTTTCTCTGTGGGAGGCGTCTGAACGATATACGTTTGCTGTCTCTTTGTATGAGACGGTAATAATTGATTTACATCTGGTCGTACAGTCTTGAGCAGAGGTAAAGGCTCCTTCCAATGAGGCTGACCGTCAAGTGATCCGCCCATCTTTTGTCTCCAATTGTTAGCGAAAGTTCGTCTATCATTTATAGGTCTTCCCGTTTCTGGTCGATCAAAACCAGGATTTCTATAAAAGTTTTCGTGTCTTTTATTTTGGGCATAAAATAGTTTGTCTTTTGACGGATCCGATTGATTGCGATTAACTTCAGTAAAGCTGATTTGTCTATTGTCCTGAGCCAATGGCGACATAACTGTCTTTATTTTAATTTTTCGTTCATTTTCTTGAGTGGGACTCGGAGTGGCTGAAGACGCTGTGGTAGGTCTTGAACCATTTGCTGTGGGAGACTGACCTCCTGGTCTGACACCAAATACTCGCACATCTTTTTGACCATCATTTTGCTGATTTGGAACAGGACTTGAAGAGCGAGCTCTAGGATTAGCTCCGAATACTCGGGTGTCTCTAGGCTGATCTTGTGATGATAGCCATTGTTGTTCTTCTGGCAAATGATAACTTATATTTGTCGGCGAAACAACCGGAGAATAGGGTCGACCACTCGCTGGTGGTTTCTGAATGGGTGACTGTGGACTCTTTGATTGGGTGGGCGATGAATATTCATTGTATTCATACACTAAACACAAATTAAAATTTAGTTGAATGCAAACAATAAGTAAATAGTGATTACTTACTCTCCCTTTCCTTAACATAAATTTGTTGGAGTGGAGGAGAGGCCGGATTACTATAATCCATGAAATCAGTAGTATAATAATTATCCGTTTCTACCATTCTGTTCATCACTTGTTCTGTCAAAGACTTGGGAACAGTATCGGAAAGGTATGGACTGCTTTGTCTGTTCATAAAATTTTGATTTGGGCTCTGATTTTCAGATGATTCAGATTCTGGATTTCTATTAAATATTTATTTAATCATTAATTTTATAATCAATTGTTTTAATACATTTGTATTTAAATAAAAGCTATCATTAAATCTATTATTTTTTCATTTAATGTCTAATTCTTTTGATGAGAAAAACTACTGAAAATCAACCGAAATATATATAAATAATGTAGATATGAGTTATTCGTTTAACTGGGCATAAATATTTTGATACAAGGACATTATAAAAGATCTCTCGGCATTTCGCAATCTTCAAATGACATATCCTTTTGGAAATATTTTAGATTTCAATTGAAAACACGATTTCCTCCAAAATTTGAACTCAATTCAAGATTTAAATATAAATATACCATGACATTATTCTATATATTTACACAACTTTCTTCATTTGTCTGATAAAACATTTTCGTAAACTTCAATTAAAGCAAGAATTTGACCTCAAATGTGGATTTCGTTTCGGTTTTTCATTTGTTTAATCTTATACTCCATTGAATTCGATTAAAAGAGATAAAAATTTTAACGAACAAAGTTTACATATATTCTGTCCAAAGAATTTATGAGACTTTAGTTCTGCTCAAAAGAGTGAGTGGGAGTTGAGTCTAAAAATGAATTCATTGAAATCAAGAAAACAAAAATAAGACGACTTTTAAAAGATATTGATTTAGTCTTTCCAAATGTCAAATGTTTATGAATTTTATGATTAATGTATTCGTCATTATATCAATAAAATCTTTAAAATATATTTTATATATAAATATAAACCAAAAACCAAAACTATTTTGAAGTTTTTTAGATTTTTTGATATCTGATGAGAATTTTTTTCAATAGTAATCACAACCAAAAGTAAAAAAATTAATGGTTTTTTGAGTCAAATAAAGAAGATTTATGTGAAATACTCCGACATCTGAATGACTGCTTACGAATGTGATGTTCGACACAATTATTGCCAAATTTTGGCCAAACATATGTTTTTTGTGCTTATTATTACATTATTTTAATGTTTGAGAATTAAACTAATTGTAAGACTTTACCTAGATTAAATAATTTTAATGTTATTTTAAAATATTGAGGCTTTTAAATATAGATTAGCATAAAAAGGCTTTACTAGTTTATTTATTGTTTTAGAAAAAGTATTCTGAAATAATGCTTATTTTGCTTTAAAATAAAGAATTTAATAAAAAAAAGTTTCTATTCTTAGTCTTCACAAACAAATCAGAAGAATTTGTTTTTGAAGAATATTTTATGTTTTTATTGACACTAATTTTCTGAAAACCCAGAATTAGGTCAGAATATGTAGCTGTGATTGGGGTACCTGATAACAAAGAGGTCGATTGTGTTCATACACCGTAATATTATTTCCTGGACCTCTTCATGTGTTAACCCTTTGAGTGTAATGTTCCCGATTCGAACCAAGACTTCTCCCTCTTGAAGACCACTTCTGTGTGCAATACTTTCAGGAATGACCTAAAATACAACAATAATATTCTGTTTACTGTCGGATAAGAATCCAAATAATTGACAAAACTTTGATTTTCAATGGATTCCATTGAAAGAGTCTTACAGACTCTGACAAAGCATCTGACAGCCCAACAGTTTTGCTTTAAATAGATTTTAAAACTCTCTCTCTCTCTCTCTCTCTCTCTCTCTCTCTCTCTCTCT
>JAQFZI010000480.1:0-15824 GCA_034695605.1 Eupelops occultus
AGAGAGAGAGAGAGAGAGAGAGAGAGAGAGAGAGAGAGAGAGAGAGAGAGAGAGAGAGATTTACTTTGTCTTCGAAAAATCCATGGTCATCAGATCGTTGTGCGCCTAATAACCGGTCCGTTTCCTGATCAGTATCACAGTCTGTGAATATATATTAAGATATTGATTTGATAAATTTAATGAATCAAATGGAACATGGTAATGTGTACCTTCTTCGTGATTTCGTGAAATAATAGTCTCACAATTAGTGGAGTCATCGGTATTAGCATTGATTGCGTTTTTGTCATTCGATTCATTGTTTCTAAATATGATTGTCATCAGAATTATTGCAAAATAACTATAAGTCTTAATTTAAATATCATATTTAGTTAGAAACAAACTAACCTGGGCACCCAAATCGATTCATGTGATTGATTTGCTTCAGAATTATTCATTTCATTATTATCTCTGTTTTGTTGATCATTGGATTCGTTTGGGACGGACTGAATGTCAGTTTTAATTGAATTGTTTTGACGTTCAGTCGATTCATTCACTAAAAATAAAATTAAAATAAATCAAAATTGAGAGCAAATCATAAAATAAAACAATAAATACTAACGGTAAGGATCCGAATGGTTGAGAGCACTGTTATTTTTATTTTTACAGGAATGGACAGAATATCCAATTTGATGCTCCGAAAGATTATCATTTCGTCTCAGTTTAGCTCTAAGTTTTGAAACGAGTTCTTCTTCGAGTCGTTCACAAATTTGCTTCTTATTAAAAGATAAACTGATTGGAGAGTCATTATTCAAGTCCTCTTCGAGTTCGTTATCACTGGAGGGCACACCACTTGACAAACCATCTTCGAGGACAGGCATAGCAACAATTTTATTATTAGAAAGTAAACTTCCCTCCAATGAGAGTTCGCTTTCAATTTCATTTGAGTCACAATCAGTAATATCGGGCGAAAGAGTGAAATTGCGATTACTTTCTCCGATTCGGTCACCTATTTCTGGTTCAGCCTCAATGTCTGCACAGGTACTTACAGGTGAGCGATCAGTAGAAACAATTTCATTAAGAATGTGTTGTCTGACTCTTTCATGGAGTAGAATGAGTTCATTTTCATGCGCTAACATAGAATTTGAGTCATTGTTCACACTTTTAGAGGGACTCACGACTACAGATCTATCGTCTTCTGAGTTGGCAGAAGAAAGAGTGGCTAACCGTTTGCCAACATATGAGTTTCCGACGTTATCCATTCGGTAAAGTTTATAATCTAAATCTGAAAACTGGTAAACATTGATATCTGTATCAGTGGTTTCCATAAGAACGTCATTCTTATCGGACTTTTCACTATTGGGAGCACTTTGAATGCCTGAAGAGTGAGACTTTGAACCGTTTGAAGCATTAGATGCATTGGTGACACTGTCGGGGGGCGAGTCTTCGTACGGCATTGGAATACTTAGAATCGATTTAACCAATTCATCGCATGATATGTCTCCCAATCCTTTTGTCTCAACATTATTGGCCAAACCAACGGAAATTTCTTCATTATTAATCACTCTTTGAGGATAACCGGGAGGTTTTGGCCCATATCTTCGCGGAGATCCATCGTATTGAGCGATTGGAACGTTTCCAATAATACGAGCGATTCCTCTACTTTCGTCAGCCATTGATATCTGTTCATCTGAACTGTGAGAAGAATTTCGATCAAGATACTCTTCATTTTTTTCATGGATCATATTTTCTATGTATCTATCATTAGAATTGTTATCAACCACTGAATCATTGATAGAATCCGCTGATAAAGAATCTGTTTGTGAAGACTTTCGATATTCAGTATTTATTGGTTTTACGGATAATTTGAGTTCTCTTTTGTCGATTTCTTCGATGTCGTCGTAAATTATTTCTGAATCGGGTTTAGACGAGAAGTCTTCGTAAACAACTATACCTGAAGACAGCTTATGCTTGTGTTCAACACTTTTACTCAAATCAGTCAACAAATCACAAATCGGCGAATGAAGTAATTGATTAACCGATGAATTGGTCGTTCCCTCATATGATATGTCTTTGTCTTCTTTGGCAGCGCTTGAAGTTTGTGTCGTATTATTTCTTTTAGTTTTAATCAAATTCATTGAACTCTTTTCTTCGTTATTAATATTATTTTGTGACAAAAGATTAGAATTAAGTCTTTTTTTGTTAGGTTTCGATTTGGAAGCACTAAATATTTCTCTTCCGCCGGCGATTTCGATCCGACTCTCTCTTAGAGCCAAATCTCTTGTATAACTGAGTTCTTCATTTTCAATGTCGTCATTATTATCAATAAATGGTTTATTAATAAAGTTATGGTTGAAAGACTTGTATTCTTCTTCAGGAGAGAGCAAAAGTTGGTCTAATTTGAATCCAATAGAAGCCAAATCGCTTTTAACGCAATCATTACAAGAATTGTCTGCTTGTCTTAAATCTTGATCTTTGGGCTCATCCATTGTATTGTCGTTAATGAAATCGAGGTCTATTAACAGCTGTTTATTGCTATCTTTTTTGCTATTCTTAAAGTTCTGATTAATGTCATTGCATTCAATTGATTTATTCTTTGGCCGACATTTGGGAAATAATTTTTCTATCAATTGAGGGTCAATTTCATCACTCGTGACATTGATTTCATTGAATTCATTCGCCATAATATTAAATCTGATTTGATTTCAATATACATTACATAACACTTGAAATGAGTCAACTCTCAAATCAATTAATCTGTAATTCATTTGTCAAATCATTTCGAGATAAGGATTCAATTTTTCATAAATACAACTCATTTACAAAATATTGAACTCAAATTCATTAACAAATTCATTAAAAATTGCAAATAATGTAAATTATTATTCAATTGAGTGAATCTTTCATTTGAAGTTAAATTAATTTAATGAATGAAAGTTTATGGGATTTATGGGATCATTGAAATAATACAATGTTTACTAAAAATATTAAACAGACATATCGTACCAATGAGTCAATACTTGTATATTCAATATATACTCACATATATCATAACAAGTTGTCGAAAATGTTAAACCCTTTATTCAATTTGAGTTGAATTAATAGTTTGAGCTGATGTTATGGTTTTAGTCAATAGAAGCGTTCCCTCTTATTATTGATATGTTGTTTATTTGTTGTCAAAAACGAGAGAAAAAATTATAAATATTGTCACGATTTTTGAACTTTTTTTTTAATCAAAATTATGTTTGTTTTGATCGGAAATTAAAATTTTAAAGATATAAATCATTTAATTAATAAATGTTTTCGAATATATAATAAAATAATAAATTATGTATTCAAACGATGATAAAAAGCAGAAGAGATATGAAAAGATAGAGTTCTTAGGAGAAGGACAGGTAAGTTGTGATCTGATAATTGTTTGATAATCAATACATTTTTTGGTCAGTTCGCGACAGTCTATAAGGCAAAAGACATCGAAACCGATGCCATCGTTGCCGTAAAAAAGGTATTTTCTTCTTCTTTTGAATTCAAACTAAAGTATTGTTTGATTTTAGATAAAATTAGGCACAAGAACTGAAGCCAAAGATGGTATCAATAGAACTGCTTTAAGAGAAATAAAACTTTTACAGGAATTATCGCACAAGAATTTGATTGGAGTGAGTAAACACATTTAGAATATTTCAGATATCCTTAGTCTTAAATGTGATCGAAAATGATATTAATATTAAGTTATTGGATGTTTTCGGCCATCGATCCAACGTTTCTCTTGTTTTTGATTTTATGGATACCGATCTGGAAGTGATAATTAAAGACACAAACATTGTTTTGACTCCGCCTCACATCAAAGCATATATTCTGATGACTTTGGAAGGACTCGAATATTTACATTTGAATTGGATTTTGCATCGAGTAATCCCTTGTTTTTTAAGTCAAATCTTTTGATAATATTCTGAATTTATTTTATTTTAAAGGACTTAAAACCAAATAATTTACTGATTGGTCAAAACGGAATCCTAAAAATTGGAGATTTCGGGTTAGCCAAGGCTTTCGGTTCTCCCAACAGAGCATATACACATCAAGTGGTCACGCGATGGTATAGAGCTCCAGAACTTCTTTTTGGTTCGCGAATGTATGGCACAGGAGTGGACATATGGGCAGTCGGATGCATTATTGCTGAACTATTGCTGAGAACGCCATTTCTTCCCGGAATGACTGATTTGGACCAATTAAGCAAAATTATGATGGCTTTTGGCACTCCCGATGAAAAGTCATGGCCGGTATTTACATATTGTTTAGATATTAAATTATATCAATAATTGAATCTCTTTTTTATAGGGCGTCGAAAGTCTTCCGGATTATGTGCCGTTTAAGGCTCAACCGGGAGGTCCTCTTCAGGATATATTCAGTGCAGTCAAACCCGATTTAATTGATTTAATGAACAAAACATTAGTTTTAAATCCACTCAAAAGATGCAGTGCTACTGAGGCGTTGCAAATGTCTTACTTTAGTAATAATCCGGCGCCAACACCCTCTGAATATCTACCCCGACCAAATTCAATGTCATTTGAATCTGATATAAATAAGCGAAAGTCAAATAAACGGAACTCATCCGACAAATTGGCGCCAATGGCTAAGAGATTACATTTTGATAATACAGATTAGATTTAAATTTATGCGAAAATTCATTCATTTTTCTATAATTTTTCAAATTTTTTTCTAATAAAGTGCCCAAAAAATTGTTTGTTATCTAAAATTACTTTATTCTCACAATTCTTGCAATTTATGCGAAACCTTCTTTAAAAAGAAAGAAATGAAGTTTAGACAATTTGTTCATGGTCCAATATAATTTACATTATCGTCAATGGAGCATGTAAAAAGTCTCCAATTAAACTTTAAATATAACATTATATTTCAAAGAACATTTTTAACCATGATTATCAATTCGATTACTTTTGCATTTAAACTGATAGAACATTCCCACTATATAATGATAAAACTATATCTAGGTAAACCAGATGATATTCACAGAAATATGGTGCGCTTTGTCACTCTGTTATGATCACTGATTTAAAAGAAGTATTAAATAAATAACAATTGAATTAATTGTAAAAACATTTTATTGTAAAGTTAGTGATGAGTCGTAAAAATAAATAGAAATTAAATTAAATTAAATAATACTTTTATCTAAAAATCAGAATATATACCAAAAATAGTTATCAAATACTTATAGAAAATTTGTAGAGAAGATTAAATAAGTCTTTCTTCTGGTGGCGGCTTCAATATTTCTGAGGCCGAGTTGCCAAACATTTCTTGTGTTGATGGAGAGTAAGTGCCTCTGGTTGCCCTGGCATGTTTCACACTCCGTACAAATATCAATGACACGAAAAGTAATGCAATAATTAGAATACATCCCATTGTTATTATCAAATAGAAGATGAAACTCATCGGCGAAGAACTCTTCATATTATAAATAATAAACTCAATTAAAACACTTCTTATAATCAAAAAATATTTTTTAGTTACCTTTTCATCGCAGATGAGTCCCGTGTATTCTGGAGGACATTCACAATAATATCCGTCATTATCTTCATTTGGATGACAAGTGCCTCCATTGAGACATAGGTTGGGAAGACTACATCCTTGAATAGCATCACAATAGACTTGATTTGAGTGATGGTTGGGAAGACAGGCGCAGATTTCTTCATTGACGCAATGAGAAAAATCTTTGTGACATTCGGAGTGACAGTTCCTCTCGATATTACACTTTTCTCCTGTAGAGCCGATCGGACATTTGCACTGATAGGTCTCATTTGTAATCTTCAGGCCTTAAAGACAATAAAATTAAAATTGTTTTAATTTAAATGAAATAAATGACTAACAGGTGCCTCCATTTTCGCAGGGAGTCATAACACACGGGTCTGTCATATATTGGCATAATTTGCCGTCAAATCCAGGCGAACAAAGGCAGGAGTAAGAGTTGATTTCATCGATGCAGGTCCCGTTATTCATGCATTGGTGACCTCTTTCACAGTCATCGATATTGAGCTCACAGTTGAGACCTTCGAAGCCTGAGGGACACTGACATAAATATCCAGCGATTTGAGAGAAATTGGAATATTGGTCGCGAATCAAACTCTCGGAAAACTTATTGATCAGATGCTGATGACTTTTCTCAAAACAAGTGCCGCTATTAAGACAGGGCGAAGACGCGCACTCATCGATATCTGTTTTAATTATAAATAAATCAAATGTTCGATAAATATTCGATAAGAAGACAAACCTATTTCGCAATGCCTTCCTGTAAATCCTTTGAAACAATGACAGGTATAGTTAAGGACGAGGTCTTCACACATTTTAGCGCCTTTACTGCACGGGTCGCTAATGCAGTCATCAATATTTGTCTGACAGTTTGTTCCCTCGAATCCAATTTGAGTGCAATCACAGGTGTAATTGTTTACTAAATCTATACAACGGCCCCCATTTTCACATGGATTGGATGCGCATTCATTTACATCGTTTTGACATTTGTCGCCTTCAAAGCCAGGTTTGCACTGGCATTGGAAGGCACCGATTTGGTCAACACACGTTCCATTATTAAGACAGGGACTCGATTCGCATTCATCGATGTCCCGCTCACAGGTATCGCCTTCAAAACCAAGTGGACACTCGCAAGAGAATTGAGCGATCAGATTATGGCAGGTCCCACCATTCAAACATGGATTAGACAGACATTCATTGATTTCTTGGTCACATCGTTGGCCTTCGAATCCATTGGAACAGTTGCATAAAAAGCCTCCGATCATATCGTGACAAACGGCCCCATTTTTACACGGATTAGAAGCGCATTCATTTATATCTATTTGACATTCATCACCGCTGTACCCAACAGCACAGTCACATGAATATCGTGCTATCTCATTATTGCAAGTACCACCATTCTTGCACGGATGAGATAGGCATTCATCGATATCTATATGGCAGCGCCCGCCTGTAAATCCTGGCTTACAGTAGCACTCGTAAGTACCGTTAGCATTATGACAAATGCCAGTCACGCATGGATTGGATGCGCACTCATCGATATCTGTAAAGTTTAACTCAAAATTAGACTTCACTTCATCTATGAGTAGAGACTAAGAACAGACCTGTTTCACAGTTACGGCCCGTAAAACCATTCGGACAAATACAAGAATAAGTCTTTAAATTTGAAGTACAATTTCCGTCATTAATACAAGGATTTGAGGCGCAATGGTTTATATTGCGCTCACAGTGTTCTCCCTCCCATCCCTCGGGACAAACACATTCGTAATCATTGATTTTATCGATACAGATGTGTCCGAGAGGACAGACAACTTGTGCGCACTCATCAATATTTGTCTGACAATTACGGCCTAAAAACAAATCAATTGTAGTCCAAACAAATTATAATTTAAAAATTAATGGACAGACCGGTAAAC
This sequence comes from Eupelops occultus, assembly GCA_034695605.1. NCBI lineage: Eukaryota > Metazoa > Arthropoda > Arachnida > Sarcoptiformes > Phenopelopidae > Eupelops > Eupelops occultus. The sequence continues at coordinate 7,431 of JAQFZI010000480.1, forward strand.
CCAGGTGGACACTGACACGCGTATAAGGGGGACGGCGGTTGTGTTGTGCATGTTGCATTATTCATACAGGGAGAGCTCTCACAAGCGTTATAAAGTTGTTCACACTTTGGACCTGAATATTGTGAGGGACAGATACACGTGAAGTTATTTGGCAGATCATGACATGTGCCCCCATTTGCACACGGGTTCAAAGGAAGGCAATCGTTTATATCGAGTTCACAAATATCCCCTATAATTGAAGAGTGAGGCCGACAATAATTAAGTATAATTTGTTTTTGAAATATATTAAACTTGAAATACCTTCGAAACCTTCGGCACAAATACATGAAAAGTTGGCAGAAGTTTGGTTAACAAAACAGGTGCCGCCATTCAGACAATTATTTGAATCACAAATGGTTAGTATCATTGATGTGGTTGTCGTTGACTTTGGAGTCGTTGATGTCGTTGTGGATCCAATGGTTGGTCCTTTGGATGGAATGTCAGTCGAGATATTTGTTTGGTTTTCAACATTAAAGGCATTATTGGACGGAATCGTTGGCTTCAGTCGAGATATGTTTGGAAATTGGGTTTGGCTTAAAGCCAGACAAACCATAGATTCCAATACTATTATCACAATTAATGAATCAATTGATTGCATTTTAATCGATATAAACATTATTTGGAAATTTATACAAAATTCAACTAAAATATTAAAATTTATTATTTTATAAAATCAGTCCAAAAAATGATATGATTTTCCACTAATTTCCTCCATTTTCAACAAAATATAAAATGAACTGAAATTTTATGAAATAATATGTGTTTTAAAACAATATTTTATTCAAAAATTAATTAATCAAAACTTCATTAAAAACCAAATATTTTGTAAACAAATAATTAACAAAAAATAACAATAAAATCGGTGATCGGATTGAACTCAAATCAACCAATAACTACGTAATAAATTTGTGAATTAATAAAAATAGCCCCTATTTTGGAATTTCAACCTTGATAAGATTTACTTATAAATCTTATTACTGATAAACCTTATTTTACAGTAGCTCTAAATATTTAATCAAATAAAAAGAATATATATTACAGCTATTTATTTGCATTTTGATAAAAATCATTTTTGTGACATGCTCATATATATACATTTTTGGTGATAAAGTGAATGGTCAGTGGTTTTGTAGAAACACTGATTGCTTCGAAAGCAGACATTGTTTTTGTTTGTCTCAAACTGACGTCAATCATATGATTCATTGACTGTTGTCTACGGATTGCAATTTGCAAACCAAATGATTAATCATTGATTTGTTTCAATAGTTTTAATTATATTTAAATATAATTTGATTTCAAATCAAAATAATTTTAATTTAAATTCGCCTCAAATCCACTCAATTTATTAGAGAGTAAGTGAAGTGAACTTTGATTTATGGCTGTAATCGAAGGACATTTAGATTGACTCAAAGCAACGAAATTTCTTTCGTTTACTTAAGTTTTACTCAAAATTTTATTTTATTTAAATCATTACTTAATTGCCATTAAATTAAACTTTGAAACTGTTTTACATTTATTCTCCGTTCAAATTGACTTATTTTATTAAAATTTGTTTATTTAATCCAAAGCTTGAATCAAATCATACGAAATGTCGGGTATTTTCAAACTCTTCGGAGGAAAATCTTCGTCCAAACAATCGGCTCCCACTCCCGCCGAAGCCATTCAACGGTAAGCGATTTAAAATTGTTTAAAGGCTTTAATTTAACTTTTCTTTAGATTAAGAGAAGTCGAAGAAATGCTTCACAAAAAGCAGGAATATCTGGAAAAGAAACAAAACGAAGAATTAGATATAATTAAAAAGAATGGCACTAAAAATAAAAGAGTCAGTCTTCAGGCTCTTAAGCGAAAGAAGAGAATTGACAAACAATTGGAACAAATCGATGGTTTGCAGCAATTATTTGTTTTAATATATTTTAATGAGAATTACGCCCCAAATATTAGGAACTCTGACTACAATTGAATACCAACGCGAGGCTCTCGAAAATGCCAACACAAATACAGAAGTTCTTAAGATAATGGGCCATGCTGCTAAAGCACTCAAACAAACTCACAATAATATGGATATCGATAAGGTTTACAACCATTACTTAAATTCATTTAATTTTATGTCTTATTATCTCATCTAAAGGTCGAAGATCTGATGGACGAAGTCAGAGAACAGCAACAAATCGCTGATGAGATCAGTCAAGTGATTTCGAATCCAATTGGATTCGGGCAAGAAGTAGATGAAGACGACTTGCTTAAGGTTTGACCAATTATTTTATTTTTATATTCAATTTAAACAAATTTGTTCTTCAATTAGGAATTGGAGGAAATGGAACAAGAAGAACTGGACAAACAATTGCTTGATACCACTCCCGAACACTTACCAGAAGTGCCATCAGAAGTTCCAGTGGCGACGCCCCGTAAGATCACTCAAATCCTTTATTCAATTCAAATGATAACTGATTTTTAACTTCAGGAACAAAACAGAAAGAGACGGACGATTCGGATGAACTAAAAGAGTTGGCCGCATGGGCTAACTAACATTGCACAGAGAGGACACTTCATCTTATTATATAAATCTATGGAAATTTAATCGAATGTATAAAAGTTTAAATATAACACAAATACAAAATAGATTTTATTGAATTTATTATTGAATTTAATGTTTAATCAAAAAAAATATTTTTAAATTAATGTCAAATGAAAGTTAAGAGGAATTACAGATTTATTTACAAATCAGAATTCGTCGATAAGTTCTAACAACTTTTGCTTTTCCTCGTCCTGTCTCTCATTGGCTAAGTTTTTCATAATATTCTTAATAAACTTATAATGATTTACAGAACTAATTGCGTGCAAATTAATTAATTTCATGACTCGTGACTTAATTGTTTCCTTATTGGGGTTAACATCAGATAATTGGTTCTTTTCGTTCTGATTATTAGATTCAATGAAGTCCTCATAAAGAGAACAAATCAAAACAATTATATGATCTATGATTTGAAGTGTGAATAATCCGCCATCAGTTAAGCGCCGCATAAAGAACTCATCTTCATTGATGGTCTCATCATTAATGAGTTTTTGTGCCCTTTCCTTCTTTATTAGAGAATCACATTTAATCAGTCGCTCAGAATATTTGAAGTGTAGTTCAATGAGTCGATCAGTTTTTTCAAAGTCGAGTTCAACGAATTTTGCCAAAACTCGACGCTTTAATTCTGTCTTTGAGTGAGTCAAGAGAGCGACTATTATAGAGAGACAGTGCTCTTCCACCTCATCCACTAAAGCCGAGTCTTTTTTATGGCCAACAATCGAATTGGGTTTCATAAAGACTGGCATTAAAACACGTAAACCAAGAATTTCGATGAATTTATTACAACATAAGTCGAGGATTTGATCGCCGGCTTTGTCTGTACTCAGACAGTGGTTAATCACTTTTATTGATCCCACTCTCACAGAACTGGTCGATCCTTTTTTACGTTTCTCTCTTAATATTAAATTCATTAACTCTATTCCTTCCCCTTTAAAGAAGAGCTCTCTATTCAAAGGACAACATAATAGGGCTGAACACAAACAATTGAAAAGGTTTTCCATATACTCCTGTTCGTCAGCACCGGACGGATCGTGACGTTTGTAATACTGAAAAATTAAAATTCAGATTAATTTTAAAATAAGTTATTTTTAATGCTCACAGAAATAACTCTAAGAAGAGTATCGATTCCGTCCACTTCTCCCAAAAGTTTTTTATTGTCGTCATTATTCTGAAGCAAAATCGATAAGATTTCCGAAGAATAAAGTTTGTTGGCGTCGAACGGAGGCTTTGCTTTCAACCTCTTGAGTAACCACGCGATCAATGGCTGACAATCATTATTGAGATCCGGTTTATAATCAGTGAAATTCTCGATAATCGCTGAAAAGAATCAGAAGTTTATAGTTTTTATATACAATATGTATCGCAACCGACCGGTCACTATACCCGAGGTGTTATAATAATTCGAATTGGCTTTTTTGAAAATCTTTGCTAGTTGCTAAGGTATAGTTATCAGTATATAACACCACCCCCTCCTCCTTGATGAGTTATAACACCCCGAATGTAGTGACCGTTCGGTTACTGTAATTAATAAATACCTAAAGAGTTATAAACGCCTTCGGCTTCTTCTTTAACTGTTTCATCCAAACGATCCATATTTGTGACCAAAAGAGCGATCACTTGACCATTGATTAGTGCTTCCAGAAGAAGACTTACATCATTTATCTCTTGTATGTCATCCAAGTCAGTTAATTCTTGAAGAAGAGCGACAACAGCACAGGATATGTCAGTGTTTTCATGAGATAAAAGACCCAAAAGTGTTGCCGTTATATTGAGATCAACTATAATGTGATAGAGTTCTGGTTGAGTACTCAAGACATGCATCTCTTGGATTGTATCAAATAATTCCATCTCTGAGTCCATAAATTTTGTGGGATTGTCACCAAATTTGATCCGCAATTCTTGATTTTTAAGAACTTTTCTCTCGAATTGTAGTAAAAGCCGTTTGAGAGCCGTTTCATCCAATTCTGACTGAATTGAATCCAAGTTTAATTCTGATTCATTAAAGTCTTCGTTCAATTTTCTGCGTTTCGCTGATTTACCACTACTTTTATCATTTGATTCTTCGTCACCCGTTTGGGACGGAGTATAACTTAAAAGCTCTTCGACGTCCATTTAGTGGTCAGTTATTTATTACGAATAAAATGTCAACATTTAGAGTAAAAACATCTAAAATGAACCAAACATTGAATTTGGTGTCAATGGCTTTCATTAAGAGATTAAACCTCTCCTCTCACTAATTGTAACGCAATATATGACAAGAAGTTATAAAATACAGTAAAATCTCATAATTGTAAACAACAAGTTTTCCTAATTCAAAATGATCAATTATGTTTTGCAAATATTAAATTACCAACATTTTAATCATTTTTGAATTTCTTTATGATTAATATTTAATTTTAATAAGATTTATGCCTAAAATTGTTGTTTATTTTCTAAACAGAATCAATATTTTTTTTGTGAAGACCTCTATTTATGGTCAAAATGAGTTCATTTTAATGAGTCGTTTGAGTCTATAATCCGATTGAATAATAAATAAACAATTTTTTGACATTTAATTTATTGGACAATAATTTCAATTAAAATGATTTATAAAAACTGAAGAATTCTTTTGATTTTATTGGATTTGGTTTTTTAAGACTCAAAGTAATAGAGAGTAAATCAATTGAACGATGGCTGCAATCAATAGCGACAATCAGACCTGTTATTTAGCTCTGATGTCAATGGCTGAGGAATTCCGGACACAAACGCCACCAGACATGAGAAGTTGTGTCCAGTGTTTATTGGCAGCGCTGTCAGTTGCACCCCATCCGGCAATTGAGGCCAAAACTCACGTACAATTGGCTAATATTTTGTTAGAGCACACCACAAATCTCGAGCGGACACAAACACATCTCGAAAGAGCGGTAAGTCATCATTCAATGGATTTGCTTTCAATTTTCAATAAACTAATGTTATATACAAAACATTTTTAGTGGTATTTATCGCAATCAGTCCCTAATTGTGAAGAAATAAAGTTGGAGTCGGCTTCACTTCTGGCACAGGTTTACGAGAAAAAAGTATTAAAAATAATTTAATTCTTTTTTACGATTTGTTTCAATTGTTTTATTTTTATTTTTAAAAAAGAATGAAATTTCTTCCTCCAAACAAATACTGAATAAAGCGATTGAAGAATCTCAACACTGGGTTTTCTGGCACTCAAGACTACTCTTCCAATTAGCCGTAGGAACTGATAGAAGTCTATTATTAAAACTCAAATTTTAATAATATTTTCAAATTAATAGCAAATTCACGCAAATGAAAGGGAATTTTCGTTGGCATCCAATGTATTGAGTATTGGCGCCGATTACGCCAATATGTCCGGCGCTCAGTACACCCGAATTCTATTTCTCCTGAGTAAAGGAATGACACTAATGATAGACAGGCGTCTCACTGAAGTTCATCCGGTTTTAAGTCTTGCTGGACAACTGGTAGAGGCCTGGAATGGCAACCTTCAGATGAAGGAAGCGCTTAAAGTATATTTTCTGGTACTTCAAGTTTGCCATCATTTGAATGCGGGACAAGTAAGACATCTGTTTGTCATATTCTTCAACTCTAAATTTGATCCAATTTTTAGGTAAAAAGTGTTAAGCCGTGTCTCAAACTTTTGCAGCAAAGCATACAAAACATAACCACTTATCACAACGATGAGGGTATTCCTATTTCTTAATAAATACAACTGTTCTCTAATTATTTTTGGGTTAAATATAGATTACGTGAACGTAAACCCGAACGATATGTTTATATGGATGCCCAAAGAGCATATGTGTGTCCTCGTTTATTTGGTAAAAATCACTCATATTTGAATCCAGGCCTTAATTTAATATCTTTATAAATATAGGTAACTGTTCTGCACTCAATGCAAGCGGGATATATGGACAAGGCACAAAAATACACTGAAAAGGCTTTGATGCAAATTGAAAAGTTGAAAGGTCTGTCCCCTCTCTCAATCATTTCAGTCAAATTGATTTATATTATATTTAATGGACAGCCGTAAGCACTCATCCGATGCTTAATACGTTTCAGTTATTGCTTTTGGAACACATAGCGATGTGTCGTCTCGTAATGGGTAACAGAACTCTGGCCATAAAAGAGGTATTCAATTATAAATGTTTTATACAACAATTGATAAACACTTTTTGGGGAAACAGACAGTTCAGGCGCTTCAGATCTGTTATAGTGATCAAAAACTTAAAGCAAGACATAAGCCTCTCATCCACGCCCTTCTGGGAATGTACGCCATGTCAATGAATTTCACTGATGCAGCCGAAGCACAATTGGCCACAGCTTTGAGGGTATGATTCGATTTTGAATTATTTAAAGTTTAAGTATTTGTTTTGTTTAGACGCCGACCGCTTGCACTGAATTACGAATAATGACTTCTTTGAATTTAGCCATTGTTTACTTGAGAAACAAAAGGGAAAAGGAATTGAATGACCTCTTGGCTAAACTCAATCCTGAAGCCCTCCCATCAAAGTTTGAAACTATCCCTTTAAAGTTCATGATTTTATTTGAAATGTTTTACAGCTCTCAGAGTTTGAAAGCCGCCGCTTATTATGTGCTCGGATTAAATTCATTTTTTCAGTCCCGATATAACGATGCAAAGTATACTTTACTTCTCTTTTCGATTCTATATTTAATTTTGATTCCTTTTCAGACGATATTTAAGGGAAACCTTAAAGATGGCGAACGGCGAAGATTTAAACCGGTTGACCTCCTGCTCACTCGTACTTTTGGGGCATATATTTTATTCATTAGGAAATAGGTTAGTCCTCACAGACGGACACAATTTAGACAATAACTTAATAATTGTAATATTAATATAATAGCCGAGAGAGTATGAATATGGTTACCCCCGCCATGCAATTGGCCAGTAAGATACCAGATATCCATGTCCAACTTTGGGCTACAGCTCTACTTAAAGGTGAGAGTTATTTGATATATTTTACAGCAAATTAATGTCTTATTCAGTTATTTCTCCCAAATTTACGCTTAACTCAAATACACATTTTATGCAAATAGTATTTTAATGAATAAAATTAAATTTTTGACCAAAAAGGGTCATCCCGTCGCTCATCCCTTCACTAATAAAATGTTTTTAATTGAAACTGAGCTGCAAAAAAAGGTCATAATGTGTATAAAATTTGTGCACTGCTTAATGTAATCTGTATATCAAAAGAGGCTTTTCTTTTCAATTTGAAAAACTGTAAGAATTGGAAGTTTGAGTCCTTCAAAGTTTAATAATTCTCTGCTCTAATGAATGACTGGACGCCAAATAGACTTCTGGTTTATAACTAATGACTCATAAACTGACCTCTCATTGATTAACAATTAACTCAACAATGTTTATAAATAAATGTAATTGAGTTAAATTGGAATCACTGGAAGAGTAAAGTCTGATATCAAGATAAGAATTATATCATTGACAATGATTCATTGTAAAGCATAGATGATAACAAATTAGCCTGTACAAATTTTATCAGCGAATGGTCTTATAAAAGGCCAGCATAAAGCTTATATTTGAGAGAGTTATTGTGTATACCTCTACACTTCACTCTTTATAAGCTTTATGCTGGCCTTTCAAATGGTCATTTCGGGCCTTGAATGTGGTCATTCGCAGATAAAATTTGTTATCATCCTATAACTCATTTCTCAATTGTTTGGACACATCCTAAGTTGAGTTTAAGCATTACTGGATACTAATGTTGATAGATGTTTATATAAGAAGCCACAAGAGTTTGATATTC